>KK351066.1:308736-325078 GCA_000671755.1 Glossina brevipalpis | reverse complement strand
CCTTTAAAATGGCAACGAATCATACAACAAAACGGTGCATATTTGACCCAAATCGGACAATCCGAAGCATGTTAAATAGTCCTGAAATTCATAAAAAAATAAAGGATTTCTTTTTCCCCAAACTAATATATGTATATCGAAAATTTTTAGATGTATAGATATATATATGAATGTTATATGTATATGTATAAAATGAATAAAGATATATAAAAATAAATATATAATAAAAATATTGTTACACAAAATTGCCTTTTTTGTATTTTTACTTTAGATTTTACAATTATTTAAAAAAACTCATCTCTCTAATGCTTATTTGCCTCGAATGCCTCGAATACCGTCTCGGCGTACAATTCTCAGCATGAAACTATCAGTACAGTACCTCTATCGGTATACAACTATCTCAGTATACAAGTCTCTATTACAACTGACTATTATCACTGTACGTTACGACCGATTTCAGAGTGCTTTTTACGATTTCGGAGTGGTTATTATGACTTCTTCCGACTGCTTACTACGAATGACTTCTTGCCTCTGGCTTCTTTCGACTAACTTCTCTTAAGCGAATTGTCCTGCGAATATAACGTCCCTTTCTGCATCCCTTTCTTTTATGATAACATCTTGCAACTGGATTTGCTAGCATAGTTTCATTAATCTCATTATCTCTTAGATGTCCCAGGAATTCTTTGTCAATTTTTGCTTTCATTGACAACTGAAAATGTGATTTTTTATGACCGCGGCAGGTAACATATTAAAAAGAATTTCCTCTTTCATCGATTTTATCAAATTTATTGCAGTTATATTTTTACCAATTTGTGATTTTCGTATCAATATGATAATGAACTTTATTGTGGATTTAATTATGTAAATATTCATTCATGATTTCGAAGAAAAACTTGCTTTCTTACTAATTATTTATGAAAAATATCAACACCAACGAAGTAATACTTAACCGGATGTTATGTGTTAAAAAAATTTATATATAAATATATATACAAATATATATATAATATATATATATATATATTTAAGATAAATTATAAAACAAAACTTAAACGATGGTTTTAGCGTTGATAATGAATTTTATAATAATAATAATAACAATAAATATATATATAGAATCTCTTCTCTTTGCTTAGGAACACGAAATAAATTAAAAATGAAAAAAAAAAACCCACGTTATTCAGTTTCTTAAAAACTAGCAGGAAAGCGTTAAAAACAAACGCTAATTTAATATGTAAATTGATAAAGAAACACCCACCAACAACAGCAAACACTAATCTGCACAAGTAAACAAAAACCCTTTTAAACGCAGGACCATATAAACGTACTCGAGTATATTAAATAATTTTAAGCTTAACCTCTTAGTGGTTTCGTAAAATTAATAACGTGTGGGTTTAAATCGTACGGTTATGGATTTCACTTGATAATTTGTTGCTATTACTTTTGTATTATATTTTAGTTAACCCACTCTCTTGGCAAGTAATATTACAACATGAAGTGTTAAGGTTTCTATTTTAGTTCAAAAATAGTTCACTGTTTTGAGCAAGTGTGTGTGTAGCGGTGGTGTGTAAAAAAAAGTTTTAAATAATAATAACAACAATACACTTAAAAAACAAAGAAGAAAAAATCAATGTTCTAGTTTCGACACAAAAAAAAAACCAAATATTAAATAATAATTTAATTCTCTGGCATAAGCGACAAAATCTTTTTTATATAATAGTTATACGCCACAGCAATTGTGCCATCGACTGCTTGACAGACAGATATTAGTGACTATATATATATAGCATATTTCTTGATTCCGAGAATTAATTTTTAAATCGATTTAAGCAACTTTCAGACTTAATTCATCTGGTTATATGCTTAGGCGTCATACGCTTAGGCACACAACCTTGAAGCCTTGAATTACTTGAACATTACCGAAGCAGAAGTTTGCAAATACTCAGCTTTTTCGACTTAGTTTCATTCTATATCAAATCGTACTATTTGCTATAGAAAATAAGCTAAATTAGTTTTAAGCTACTTATCTGACGAAAGGCCTAAATTTAGAAATATTTACTATACGTTCACGTCGTATATATTTATTTACTTTTTTGGACGAAGAACTTTTTCATACATAATCCCTCTAGCTACACTAGCTTTGCTTTTTTTTTTTTAAAAGCAATCATAAAGCATAGAGAAGAATATAATTGCGACGATGAATCTAACACCTCAATGACTTAGGGCGTCTCCGATGTGTATTTCTAGATTCCAAATAGTTTAAGATATATTCTCTTAATTTTTGCGATGTTGCGAGGTAATCCGCCAGATAAGATAGCCATAGATACTTAGATACTTCATCGTCCATGTCAATGGTTCGCCTAGTTTGGATCATAGTTATATCCGGTAATATTTGATACTAGATTTAATACTTTGAATAAAAAGCTTTATTTATATACATCTACTTAGAGTAATGAATATTCATAAGATTCGTTTCTTAAAAAGAATATAATTTTTTTGTTTTGCATTTGGAAAGGATTTTTGAAGTAATAACTCCAAAATATAGATAAGCCCCGTAAGTCAAATTAAAATTGTTAGTAAATTTGATCTGTGCTAACCTAAGGAATTATTCTACTCTAAAAACAAAAAAAAATCATTTTTAAATGTCATGACTTAAATTCGAGCAAGCAAGCAACCGTTTATTTATTAATCTTTCATTCAAATTTTAGTAAGGAAATTAAAGTAATTTAAAATATATCTCTAACTATTCAGATTATTTTTTTTGACCTGAATTCAAACTAGTAAGTATCGTAAAATTTAAACAAAGTGTGTTCGGTAAATTTAAATGATTCATATGGTTATGGTGGTGCTGCGGTTGAAAACAAGTTTTAGTTTATTGAATGAATTTAATGTTTTGCTTAAATAATTCATTAATATAATATGAACAAGCATTTTTCCTGTTAGTTATTTTTAAAATTTCTATAGTTTATTTAGATTCATTAGTCAATTTAAAAAAAATATTTGTTTTTTCTACATACCACCGAAGGAACTGAGGTATATTTATTTTGTCCAAACACTTGCAACACCCAGAAGGAAACTTCAGAGATTTCTTGTATGATATATATATATACTCTTAATCAGTATTAAATTTCTTATATCGATATAGGCATGTACGTCTGTCCTCATGTTCAATGTCTAAACATTTTTTTGTTTTCAAAAAAAATTAAGATAACGGCTTTAAAACATACTTTGGCAAATTTTAGGTACATCTTTCTGTTCAAAAGGAAAATAGTTCAGTTATCTGTTCATTATTAGGAAATGCCGACATATAGAACTTCACAAAAATGGAAGAAACAATACACGCCCACTCGATATTGTAGGTTATCGAGATTTCATTGTTTTTTGCTTTTTTTTAAGGTAACAATTTCGACCACAACTGAATATAGTTTTTTTTACTTGTTTCTTATTCTTGGTAATCAGCTTGATCAGCTTGATCAGTTTGATCGTTACTAGTTTGCATAAATATGTACATAGAATTGGAAATTTTCAAATGACTTCAGAATTTTGGTAAACTAACACCAATGTGAGAACGAGTCATTTGGTTAAAGAAGGCATTTCTATACTCTATGTGAAGTTATACTTAAATATAATTAGCAAAGTCACAATCCAAAGCTGTTAAGAGAGGTCAGTTAAGCGACTAGAACAGAATCCTGTTAACCAAAGCCTTGGAAGAATTTATATTAAATATAGTTAAAATAGCAATATTTTGCAACTTTTTTGAATGAATATGATAAACAAAACATCAATTTTTGTTAATTGGGTAAAATTTGATATAAAAAAGTTTTTCTGCTACGTTATATAAGACATTCAAAAAGTCGAAGAGTAATTATTCATTGTGCCCAAACCAAGTACTGCGACAAAACGAAATTTGTTTTGCGGGATTCCTTGATGAATAGTTTTTCCAACGATGTATAGCTTATATCAAGTTGCTTTCGGTAAAATTTTTTATTGGACTTTGAAAATTGCTCTGTATACGGCAAAATAAGAGCAATATTTGGAAGACCACTGTGCCCAAATTTTTTACTCATAACAGAGTAATGTTCGCAAGTTGCCTGTTATATTTAAATATGAATACTGCTCTGTATTTAAATATAAATATGGCTCTGTAGAACAACTAACGATTGTAAAATCCATAAAAGTTTTTCCGAGCAAGAGTCCAAAATTAATATAGAAATAGTGCCTACTGGGAATCAAATTTAATGGTAAGTGTACAACAACATCGTGGTGTACTGATTGAACAATTGATTTTCAATTCACTAAAAAGCTCCTTAGCGCTACTTATTGAAGTGTGAAGTGAAGTCCGTTATGAAGCTCGACCACCAAAAAAAGGCGAAAGTTTCCCTATAGAATGTTATTGAATTGAGCTAATCTTCATCGAAAGTTACAATTATTTTGTAGTCTAAACCACAAATTTTGCAACCGTGAACAATGTACTTACATGGGACAATATATTTCGTATACCGGAAAAAATGTTTCCCCTTACCAGATAAATCTTACATCATATCTGCCTCTCCCGTAAACTATTTCGATTCTTCGATTTGTAACTGGTAAACTTAACATATCCCCCCTCCTTCCAAAGAGATTTTTAAAAGAAAATTATAATTTTTTTTTTTTTTGGAATAATGTATAATAGCCCCTTAGTATAAAAGTAAAAAATTATTTTGTAACTATTTCTCATGAGAGATGAGCAATTCTTCATAAAACTTAAGAATAAATTTAAAAAAAAAAAAAAAAAATGTTTTTTTTTTTTTGGTGAAAATTTTCGTAACCAAAACTTTTTCAACAACAGATTTCCATGAATCATTGCAAATATTGCCATTTATATTATATGATATCAATTATGAATTGTTTTTCCTTTACCCGTACGTTTTTGTTGATTTTAACCAAGTAATCATTGACCCAGTTTGTCTTTCTTAAACGATTATTAATGCCATATATGCCACGCTTAACAAAAGACGTAGAAAAAAAAAGTATATAGATATTTTTAGTATATATATATTTTTAGTATATATATATATATATATATATATATATATATGTCTCTATATGTATAAAAATATACTTATGTTTGTGTACACTTATCGGCGTGCGAGTCTAATATAATATTTCTAAACTATTAAATTTTTATAACAAATTTGTTCAATTAAAATGAAAAATCACGTACTAAATCATTTATTGCTAATATTTTTATGGTTTTTATTCGAGAAAATCTTAAAATTTCCTTAAAAGGTTAAAGAAATACAAGCAAGAAATATATACTGACTTCGGGGCGAATAATGAATACCTACCACCTAAGGTAAACAAATGCATGAAAGTCGTCGTTTAATATTTTATAAACATGAATAGCAAGCTATGGTGTATTACTTTTTGCCCTCCTTTTGCAACATTTAGATATAAGAGTAATATACTATTATGTACTATGTACTATGTATAAATATATAGATTCTTCTGTTTGATCGGTCCATCCATCCGTTTATTGTTGAAATCCTTACGACAGATTCTTCTGTTTGATCGGTCCATCCATCCGTTTATTATTGAAACCCTTACGACAGAAAACATGTAGATAGAGAATTGCAGGAAATTAGGATTTGACTTGTATGCCAAATTTGGCGAGGAATTTGGTTTGGATATTGATATTTTCTATGGTCTACACTAATTTCTATGCCTAGATATTGATATTTTCTATGATATAAACTAATTTCCATGCCTAGATATTGATATTTTCTATGCTCTAAACTAATTTCTATGCCTAGATATTGATATTTTTTATGCTCTAAACTAATTTCTGTGCCTAGATATTGATATTTTCTATGCTCTAGCCAAACATCTAATACGCCAACGAAATGAATGACCTAATGAAACAAGCAAATTTTCATCATATAAATGCAAATCTTTATTCGAGACGTCTATAGCGGCGTGTACTAGCTTAAATGTAGTCGAGATCGTTTAACTGCCAAATGAGAATGAGGAGTATTTCCTTAATTTTCGTGCTGAAAGTGGTGAATATTAAAAACTCTCCCTAATGTGAACTTATTATTGACCGCTACGCACTCTTAATTGTTTACAGATTGGCAAATTAATTGAAGGCTTTTTCACACAAGTTGTGAGGAATAAGGAAGTAAGCAGTGGTAAGCAGTAATGTAAGTACCAAAAAAATATTAATTCTTTAAGAAATCTATCTTACGATTTTCATACTGACAACAACACCTTCATTAACTTAGTGACAAATGAACGATACGGTTACGGCTACGGTTAACTGGACTAAGAACCAAATACATCTATCTAATCCATTTGATATTACTCGATTTTGCAAACGCAAAGATAAAAATAATATACCTTCATTTTTTAATGCTTGGTATATGGATATACAAGCATTTTATCCATTTTCGTAATAGAGATTTCATGAAAAGTCGATTTGTTAGATAGATGTTGATGTTGACGCTGAAAATCGAGATCATGTGCAATTAAACATTTTTATAATTATTTCTTTTGAAAATCATTTGATATAGACGTCAATTAGATCATGTTTTTAATATACATATACTTGGCTTTTTAATAAAACATGTTTTTTCATCTCTTTCTAACATTGTCTATCTCTCTATGCACATTCATTCATTTGCTCCTCATTCATCGTTTGAATTTATACCAACCAAGAAATGCATTTATTTTTATTTATATATTTTTTTTTTTATAAATTTTTTCTTTAACATTAATCATGTTTTTATAAGATTTTTTAACACATGTTTTTTCAGTAACTAAAACTAAAGCAAATGATTTTTATAAGAAGCATTGCATATTGCCTGTCTTATTTTTTTTTTTCCATTTTTTTGTGCAAATTATTATTGAGTTGTTTGCCTTGTTAAATTTCGTTTCCACGTTTACATGTTAAATTAATAAAATGTTTAAAATGTTTTGATTTATACTTTCGAACTCGTTAACATTTTTTTTTTTTTTTTTTTTTGATATATTATTTTTTGGCTTTTAATTACTACGGCAACATTAAAGTGTCTTTTTTGTGTAGTTTGACCTCTATGTTGTAAAACATAAAATACATATGGTACAAAAAAG
This sequence comes from Glossina brevipalpis, assembly GCA_000671755.1. Lineage (NCBI taxonomy): Eukaryota > Metazoa > Arthropoda > Insecta > Diptera > Glossinidae > Glossina > Glossina brevipalpis. Next base: position 317,971 of record KK351066.1, on the reverse strand, counting down.
TGAATAAAAGGTGTTCAAGGAGCAAAGCCACACCTAAAACAGTGGCTTTTGTCTCCTCCACGCTGTGAAATTTTTCATAAACTCTTACAAACGCTTAGTATAATAACTTTTTTATAAAAGTCCTTTACGATAATTTTTAAAAGTTTTGCATAAAAATTTCGGAAAACGAATGACAATACATGGGTAAAAATCAACCACTTCTTCCAGATAAACTCTGTTAAACAATTAACCGGTCGCCTTACAGAAGAAAGGAAAGGCGGTACCTTCAGGGCTTGCAAAACTTTTTCAGATAGAAGCATGTGGACGTAAATATTATGACGTAAATAGATTTCAAAAAAAAAAAACTGAAAGTGCCATTATTCATTATCCATTAATCTTAAGTTTCTTTCATTAAGGGTGTATTACCACATTTGCAGACCGGAAGATATAAATAAAAATTTAATAAAATACTTATGTAATGATGAAATAAAAATGTTATGGTATGAATTCTTATTTGTGTGTAATGATTGATTTATTTTGATTTGTTTATCGTAATTCTTTTAAACATTCACTACTCTTTCCCCATTAACATTTTTCTTTATGACATAATACGTCAATATATATTAATGGAAAATACACGTACAATAATAAGAAGAAGAAATTTTTGCATTTTATATAAAAATTTTTTTTTAATACCCTCCTACGGCTTTACTACATATCAGTTTAGACTAGTAATAGAAAAAACATGTTTCCACATAAATTACAATAATCAAATTGTAGCGTTTTTCATTGTATAACTTTGTTTGTCATTATATTATACTCTTATTATTCAATATATATGAATTTACTTTAGCAGGTTAATGGAAGATTTCATTATTTATACGACACGAACGAACGCCAACGTGACAATTGGTTTAATACAAATTTTTTATGACATTTTTACAATTCTACGAGAAAAAGGGAAAAGATTCCAAACCTTGTAGGGGGCGGGTTAAGGGATAGCGGTGCTTAGCGGGTTTTATTATAACAGCATGGAAATATTGAATAAATCGCATCGGTCTTGTGATTTTTTTTCTTATTTTTCATTTAGTATTAATTTTTAAGAAAGAAGTCAAAGAATATTTTTCTTAGAAACTTGAGAACAAATAGTGACTTCATCGAGTGTATTTAAGGTAAAAAATAAAACTTTAAATGAAAGAATAGTATTTATTATCTAAACGAGATTAGAATGAAGCGCTCAGAATTTTCCAAATATTTGCAATTTGTGTGATCAAGACAAAACACACAATCGTTGCATTTTTATTACAATTCACTCCATTCTCTCTATTATGTATATATGTACCGAATTACTCTTTGTTTGATAGAGAGAGAATAATACTCAACGTTGCAACTTAAACGACATAAATAAAAAATTATCTTTATATTTCCACACTTTAACGGGTTGATTTATTTTCGCGAATAAAAAGAAGTTTCATTATTTAGGCGGTTGTGCTAAAATAAACAATCTTCTCAACGATCATTACAAATTTATTGTTTCATTCTTATTTTTCAACTGGATGATTTACACTGTCGTAATGATTAGTATTTCAAAATTTTTTTAATATAATTTCCCAGACAATGTTGACATAATAGATGGGTTAAAAAGTTCGTATGCTGACACATAGATGGCGCGCTACTAGTATTAAATCCATATGATTTTTAATTAGCCCTAACCTTCAAAGGACACATGTATAAATTTGACAGCTGTTGCACTATTAGTAAGTGAGTTATAGCATTTTTAGTGAAGCAACTTTTTTGGCGCGAAATTTCTGTCCAGCGAGCACCCTCTTGAGCTTTGAGAACAGGAAAAAGTCACTGGATACCAGATCTGGAGAATACAGTGGATGGGGAAGCAATTCGAAGCCCAATTCTAGCAATTTTGATATAGTTTTCATTGATTTGTAACACCGTGCATTGTATTGATGAAACAGCATTTTCTTCTTCTTCAAATGAGATTGTTTTCCGCGATTTTGTGGTTCAAACGCTCCAAAAACTTTATGTAATAATCGCTGTTTATGGTTTTTCCCTTTTTAAGGTAGTCAATGAATATTATACCATGCGTATCCCAATATATTGATGCCATAACCTTGCAAGCCGACTTTTGCATCCTTCCACGGTTTGAACTCGGTTCATCACGTGCAGTCCGCTCGGCTGACTGTCGATTGGATTCCGGTGTGAAATGATGGAGCGACTTTTCGTCACTTGGCACATGCCAACGGAAAAATTAGGATTTATTACGATTAAACAACTCCAAACACTGCTTAGAATCATCAATTCGTTGTTGTTTTTGGTCGACTGTGAGCTCGCGCGGCAGCCACTTTGAACAGAGCTTTCGCATATCCAAATATTCATTAATGATATGTCCAACACGTTACCTTGATATCTTTAGGGTCTCAGCTATCTCAATCAACTTCACTTTACGGTTATCCGAAATTATTTCATGGACTTTTTTGATGTTTTCGTCGGTAACAACCTCTTTGGGGGCGTCCACTACGTGCATCATCCTCGGCGCTCATTTCGCCTCGTTTAAATTTAGCAAACCATTTCTCTACGGTTGATTTTCCTGGTGCAAAGTCCGAATAATGTTTATCAAGCCAAGCCTTGGCTTCAATAGTATTTTTTTTCACCAAAAAGCAATGCTTTCTTAAAACATGAAATTCCTTTTTATCCATTTTTTCAAACAAACAAAAGCTGCTTCACTAAAAATACTATAACTCACAAACTACTAGTGCAACATCAGTCAAATTTTTACACGCGTCTTTTGAAGGTTAGGGCTAACTATAAATTATGTGGATTTAATACTAGTAGCGCCATCTATGTGTCAGACCACCTGTTATTTAATTTGTATCTTTCGGTAGGAAGGCTTTGATATTCAGGTCGCCTGATATTTACTTTCAACTAACTTGAAATAGTAGGAACAAGTAAAAAAAAATTGAGTTTTCAAACCCAAAGTAATATTCGAAGATTTTGAAAAACTTATGTAATAAATTTTGAACAATTTTTATAAATCAAAAATCAAATCAATGACGAGAAAAACTGAAAACTTTCCTTTACTTTTGGCAATCATCAAACATATAAAAATATTTTCGAAAGATTTCATCTGTTTTACGTCACAAAATATTGAAACTGCCATATCAAAAATTTAATAGTTTATACTTTTAATTTTAATTAGTTTCAAAACAATATAAGCAAATATATATAGTTTGGAACAAATAATGAACGAGAAGCAAGCAAGCAAAAGCTTTTTAATTTTCTAATTAGATGTACACTTTAAAGCATTTATGGAAAATTTTTGGTGGAATAAAATGCGCTATTAATTGAAATCGCATATAATTTTAATGATTCTGCTTTATTAGTCATAAAGAGTAAAAAAGTTCTCGATACAATTATGTCATGAGCTTTGTAGATGAATAAAATTTTATTAGCTTAAATACATTTTATTCGTTTATGAAATGAAATTAAAAGCGATTGAATTTTTCTACTCTGTAATTTTTATATCCATCACGTTAGATCGTGTGGTATAAAAAATTAGTCGTTTCGTGTGTAATACGCTCAAAAAAAAAACACTTTTTAAAAATCGCATATTTATGCTGTGGGCGTTGTTTTTTTATATACAATTTGTACTTAAATGCGTTAATTATTTTAGAAGCATGACTGGCCGAATTTCTACCTCTACGTGGTCCTTGCTATAAACGTCATGGTTTTCCATGACGGCTAAATGAGATTTCTCTGATTGTAGGAGGAAGCTCGAGAGCTGTATCTAATTTAGATCTCTTCTATTCCCGATAGTTCTCTACTATTTAGGTCATACTACTTGGCGTCTATGACTCATTGAGTTAGTAGCTGAACTGGGTGCACATGAAACGTTTGCTGAATGTGTCGATGTCTTTCCAAGTACATTATAATCAGAAAAATTAGGTAATGTGTCGTTCACATCCGAATCAGTACACATGGATTAAAGTGAACCCGTAAATCCACGGGGATTAGGTTATCCGGATGAGAAAGCTCTTTGTACTATGTTGGCAACGTCAACAAACTTAGAGAATGCCTTGTCGCCTAATCGCTGGGAACGGCCCTTCGGGGAGTTTCGTGGCAGGTTGTTAGTAAATGAGTTGGATTAGTCCTCTGACCAGAGGGAAACATTGGTCTGTACCCAAGGTGTTTGATCTGGTACTCCAGGAGTTGAGGAGTTCCCCTTGTGGGGATTGTTCCAAAGCCCGGAGGTCGGTGAGACTCACATTTTTGGTCTGCACTTAAATGTGCGGTGAGGTATGTCTTGTGACGAGACTCATTCAAACATTTCAAGTGCCAGATTTATGGATGTTATTTTTATTATTTGCACTTACACCAATTGAAATGGAATTATCATAAAATATACGAATGAATATATTCGGGATAATTATAGATATTTCCCTCTTTATCGAAATTAGAACAGCATATATGTAAGTACATGAAAACTGCTCTCAAAAACTAGATTAGTAGATAAGAAGCGAGTCGGTAAGGTTGTAACGGTTAACGATTAGGTTTGTCCCTCCCGTTCCTCTTTCCTATTTCGCTCTAGGTAGCAGAACATTTATACACATTGCGGATCACAATAAACAATGAAAAAATTGCCCTAAGACTTGAAAATTACAATTGCGTATCCATCGACAGACTAGGGACTATAACGTTTACTTTGTCGCGAAAGATTAGCTTTGCAAAGTTGCAAAGCGAATAAAATTGCTCGTCTCGTAAACACGTTAGGAGGCGATTTTGTCTTAAAAAAAAAAAAAAAAAATTTTACTAATTTGTACGTGCCAAATTGAATATGTAGGCATTAGAAGTTTCGATTCAAGCTGCATATAATCTCCACTTTATTAATTGATAAAAAGCAAATTGCAAAGTACAAAAAAAGAATTATGTATAATAATACCAAATATCAATTCGTATTACACTGTACGATCATTATATGCATATACATTCATACCCAGATGCACATCTATATGAATAATAAATATTCATTCAGAGACCACCCATTAAGAATTTTATGAAAAATGCATTTTTTACAAATGAAAAAAAAAAAAAAACTCGTATGTGTAAATGGTTTAAAATTCCAGTAATTTAGGTGCGGAAGGCTATTAAAAAAAAAAAAAAAAAGCTGAGCTTGAAGGAAAGATCCATATAAACTCGAGTCTCATTAATATGGTGAACATTCTTTTTAATTTCTTACTTGTCATCAATTCCATGCTTCTCCGTTTCCAAAAAATGTCTGAACTTACCTGAAAAAAAAAAAATAAATAAATAAAATAAACGAAAAATATATAAAAGTAAATTTATATTTTAAAATTATTCTTATATGCTGTATATTGCTGCTTAGCTTTATATGCAATTAAATGTATTTTATATTTAGAAGAAGTATTTTTATTTAATTTTCTCTCGGATTTTTTGTTTACTATTAAAAAAAGTTTTTTTTTTTTTTCATTATTTATTTATTTCATTATAAATCTTTATTTTATTTTGCAGTCTGCTAGAAGTAAAGATAATGTGTTTTAAAAATAAATATATTAAAGAGTCTGATAAACACATAGAAAGAGAAAATAAAAGGGAAGAGAAGGTAAGCAAATACATACATACGTTAGGTCGATTTATGGATACTCTTCAGGAAAACTAAGAAAAAGTTACAAAAGTTTCCGTAAATACTAATGAAAGTGTATTCATAGGACAGCGTAAGATTCTTCTTATTCCTAAGTCTATATATATATATTCATAGGGAAGCTCGTAAAAAAGTTCTTAGCACAGATACCTACCACATTATATATAATTGAAGCTAACAGTTTTAATTCTATTTTGAAAAAGTGTGAAGAAAAGTGTTTTAGTTCTTTTTATTCTTTTATTTCTACAGACGAAGTACTTCAAACGGGAATCAAAACTGGCTTATGAAATTTCTTTGATGCGCTTCTTTTTGGTCAATCGGTTTATCATTTCCAATCGGCACCGACTGGTAAATAAAAAAATAGCGTATAACCTCAACACTGAAGAGTCTATTATTTCGACTCCGAAAAGCTAAGAGATTCTCCTCTCCACTATCACTACATAATAGACATTTAGACAAATTTTAAATTAATGACGAAAAGGTTTATTAAAATTTATTGTTTCTTTCCTTGGCTATCTATCTCTTGCTTTTTTGTAGTCAAGAGCTTGGTTAGGATTAAGAATATTTAGTATCTTATGAATCATATATGGACTTTATATGAACCCTTTCGATTTTTTTTTTTGCCAGTTCTAACGGTTGTAATCTCAGTTAGACAAATGAACTCACACGTTAAACAAGCATCAATATATTGGCTAGGAATTTTACGTTGAACGTACCAGAGATGCTGCAAACGGAGTGGAAGAATGAGTACACAAATTTTCTTCGATATTGCATATAAAAATAGAAAAAATTCTTGGCGTCTATATTACATACCGACATTTATTTAAGTTTTGGTTTCATTTTTTTAATTTTTTTTTTTTTTTTTTTTTTTTTGTTTGGCACATTATTTGTTACAAAATTTTTGTTTCATCTGCTGTTGTTTGATCTTTTTCTTTTGTAAATACATACATGGGCAGTAAGACATGTAGGTATCGAATGCTTTCGTGCAGCGTACAAGATTTTTTAAAATTTAATTAAGGAAGTAAAGCACAGAAGACATATAGATAAATATTGTTTTTTTATGAAACTTATTTTTTTTTTTATTATGTTTTTATGGGGGAATTAATTTTTCTGTTCGTCACCCAAAAGAATATATTAATCATGATTATATTTGAGAGAGAAAGAGAGAGAGAGAGAGAGGGAGAGGGAGAGGGAGAGAGGGAGAGAGAGAGAGAGAGCGAGAGAGAGAGAGAGAGAGAGAGAGAGGGAGGGAGAGAGAGAGATTGCATGAAAATACACATAAACGGGACAAGAACACGTATGCATTTACATGCCTAATCAGCGCGATCTTTTCAGTTCATTGAGTCCGAATGGCTTTTATTGGAAGAGAAAGCAAAAACATAATATATATCGTACATCCATAGTCTAATTTTACACTTTAAAAATGGCAAAATATGTGTGAACCACCGTAAAACATTAACAAACCAAAAAAAAACAAATTTAAAAATAGACAAAATAGAAAATTTGCTTTCAATTTATCACTAATTGAAAACTCAATGCAAAAAACGAGATGCTGATCGATTAACTAAGGCACCTACGTTTAGAACACTTTGCAATTTTTTATATATAGACCTTTGGTGATATATGCCCAAGATTTGTGCTACCATGTGTATACTCTTACCTATAATATCAATATTTATTAAATTTATCGTTCTGCTTAAAGACGTGGAAATCTTAGACACGTGTGAAGCGAAGAATGAAGTGAATTCATGAGGGGTGTAAACGATCGCAAGAAATAGAGATTAAAAACTGAAACTTTGTCCGCATGTTCTTAAATAATAATGACCTTGAAAAAACTAGAAATCATTAGTTTCTCTTTTAGTTTCTCTTCGTAAACTGAAGCATGTATCGATTTACGTATTAATACAAATACTTGAGAGTAAAGTTCAAAAACGATCCTGATCAGTTAAATGATACGTTGACAATAAACAAGAGAGTTCAATGGTTATTATAAGGCGGTGAGTGTTCAAGGTGCGCTCCAAGCGGATTATAATTCATTTATTTATTTTGCTCAAAGACTGCCGCATAGACAAATTGATGTGATCGGTCTTTTATTATTTTTTTTTTTTTTTTTATGAATAAAAACATGAAAATTGTTGACACAACTATTACGTGAATTGATGTCGTGCCTCAATATTTATTCATTGTTTTTGCTGGCAACATTTAATTGCAAAAAAAAAAAAAAAAAAAAAAAACGATAATTGAAAAACAAAAACAATGTAAATAGTTTTCAATGAAATTGTTTCAAATCCATAAATAAACAAATTTATTGCAACGCTTAAAGACTATCTTGAATTGTACTAAATAGAATATTTGAAACACATTGTGCTTTAAGTCATGCAATTATTAAAAAAGAGAAATGGAACTCTTTTTTTCAAGTTGGTAGATTTCAAAATGAAAAATATCAATTATTTACAAAATATTTCAATTTTCCAATGTAATAAGGAATTTTGTATGCTTTCACCTTTTTAGGGATACGCAGCAAAACTGCGATGATATAATAAAACAAATTTAATAAAATGCCAAATTATACTCAAATTAATGCATATACATGTTTTGACACCCACATACAGTTTATACATTACTCACAGCGATATCATGCATAGAATACATTTTTAAGAAAAAAACATTAAAACGAATCTAAGCCACAATACATTGCAATGAATGATGAATAATTATGAATGGATACCGTCACTTCTTCATTGTGTAATGTTAGCACAGATAACAAGACGTTTTATATCGATACGACAAATACTTGGTCGCACAGCATACGCCACTTTAGCTTGACTTCCAAACATTCAATTATCATGTGCTTGATTGATAGAACTTTAGTATTTAGTCCAATCCAAGCAGCTTTCATAATCTTTTGTTTTGAAAAAATTCCATAGTAATCCCAATCTTCACTCTCTTTAGTTATGATCAAGAAAATAATTAAAAAAATTTTTCTTATATCTAGAGTTCGAATAAGCATTTAAGATCTAATAATAAAAGTATTTCAAGTAAAATTCCGGCTTCCCATCTAAATTTCTACGACCATGAAAATTCTCAGAAATGAAAAAGGGAATTTACCAAGTTTGTATCGGAATCTTGTCTTATGACTGTAGACTGTAGACGTAAACTAGCCGATACATATATAATACATAATATTTTTAAGCCTTAATCGGATAATCAGAGAATTATATGCGAAAAAACGCCGTTCCCTGTTAACTCATAGCACAGTGCTGATAAATCATAAGGAGAATGATGAAAAACAGTTGCACAACAAACGATGCATTTAACCCCAAGATGGAAGGTAAATGTTCATAAAGCCGGGTTTGTGTTAGAAATATTTTTACTGTTCAACCAAAGCAAGCCATTACTGGGAAGCAGTGCCAGCAACAGCTGAACTCAGGCGATGATTTCAAACAGAAAAGGTACAACAGGCCATACGGTATTTTTCAATATAAGAGCCCTCAAGGTAATTTATTGTGTAACTGCAGCAAATATTAGAAGTGCTATGAATAGTGATATGTCACCTCACAACTATTAGAAGTGCTATGAATGGTG
>KK351066.1:284907-297737 GCA_000671755.1 Glossina brevipalpis | reverse complement strand
ATTTTGAAGTTATCTTTAAAATGGCAACAAATCATACAACAAAACGGTGCATATTTGACCCAAATCAGACAATCCGAAGCATGTTAAATAAAGTCCTTTCTGTAGGAACGATTATACAGTAAGAAGTTCAAAAAAATCCCACGTTTTTCCAAATTAAGTATTTCAATAACCAGCTTAATATGCTGAAATAGTTCTATTCAACGATTTTTGTCGACAAATTTTGAAAATTTGCAAATTTTTGTACCGTACACCATAAAGATTTAAGACAGACCTATCTTCTATTATACCGATTGGCTCATAACTCACTTTTGTATCGAGATTTAAGCTTGTCAGTCTATCCATCTGTAAGATGCTTTCCTAACAAAATTTTCTATAATAAAAAATAATGTAGCTTTCATTTTGTTCTATGAGTGACTTGTAAAAGTGAGTGTAGATATTGGATATTTAATATTCAGAATAATTATTTAAAGTAATATAGTTGTAACAAAAGCTAAAACAATAATTAATTTATTTATATTTAATTAAATTTTGAATCAACAAATGTTTTTGGAGAAATGATATAAAAGTAGGAGTACTTTCTAAGAATCTACAACAATTTTCTTGCCTTCACAAATTCATATTTAAAAACTTTCAGACGGTCTCCTCTAAACGAAGTCTTAGATAAACTTTATTTTTTTAATGGAAAACTTGAGCCCATTTCATCGTCAAAAAACCTTGCCTTTAAAAATATCTTTACTTTATTAGAAGAATTCTCTTTAATAGGTAGAAAGATCAGCAATTTTAATTGATTGAATAAATTTTTTTTTTAAAAAAAAAAAGTACATTGTCAGCGCATTATCATTATGGTTGTTGATGAAAATAAATGAAAAAAAAAAAAAAAAAAATGAACGTGAAACTTATTGGCGTCGCTTGGCTGATGATGATCATATACATACGAACATATTAAACAGCAAATATGGCATTTTTAATACTTGAACCCAAGCAGCCAGAGAGAAAGAGAGAGAAAGAGGGAGAGAGAGGCAAACAGACAAATACTACCTCGTGACAATTATCAATTGTGATCAGTGATCAGATGAACAATCAACTCAGTTGATGGGGACAATAGAATCAATGGTCAAAAGCAGACTAACAGCGACAACGACAAAAGCGACAGTCTCAGCTTCTTTAGAAAAAATTGATAGATTGTCGTCAACTTTTGTATTGATTCATACATGCTTGTGTACACCAAACCAGCGTCTTTTAAGTTTAACAGAATGCTTTTCTCTGTGTTTTCCCTTATATATATTTATATATATATAAATATTCTAAAAAATAAAAAAATATGTTGCTTTATGTTTGTTATTTAAAAAATATTAAAAATATGATATAAATTTTCCTTATCTTACAAATACGTTTGTGCTCATTAGATTATGCAGGTATTGCATGCTCGCGAATATAACAGATTTTCTTGATTTGTATCTCCCTGTTGAAATTTGAGCTTCATTGTGTATGATTCGAATTTGTTAGAGAGAGAGATTGTTAACATGTTATTCATTTCATTAATTGCTTTCAAGTAAACACACAGCAATAGCATTAAATAATGAACACAAGAGACATACATCTACGTATGTATGTATACAAGTAATTGACGGCGCACATAACATCGTAATTGAAATAGCAACAAATTTGTGGCACGCTTTTCAATTTAAGAGACCAACCAAATACATATTTTGTGTCACATTTCTGTGTATAAAAAAAAAAAACACAGAAAAAAGGTTTCATTTGCCCCAACGATAAATAATATTATAAAATAAATGAATTTCAATTGATTCTCAAGTGCCTTCAAATTATTGGAAACGATCACAAATAATTCATATAATTATATATATATATATATAATTATTAACGTGGTATTTTAAAGGAATTTCATAAAGATTTGGAGCGTTATGTTTTCGTCGTTACATTTCTAAAAGTTACATATTTCAGTTGATCTAAAAAGCATTGACTTTTTTGTGATATTGAGCCATGATTTCCGAGAAACGTACTGTAAAATTTCCATATATTTTGCACAAATTGTTAAATTTACCTATGAAAAGATGAACAAAAATCTTTGTACATAACATATAAGACGTTTTATATAACGTATCTGAAATATTAATTCTAAAGTTGAAAGAACATTTTGAAAATAGTACGCTCTAGTGGTGCCACCTATTGACGGCTATCTACGCTAAAAATTAGGTTCTCTTAAAGATGCATGACATTACGTTTATTGCACGGGTACCGGACCAAATATCGAAGGGTGAACGTTTTAAACTTATTATGACGTTGAGCGGAGGTCTAAAAAGGATATGAAAAGTTTTTGGTGACAAGCATCTATCGTATATATAGAACAGCCTTCGCGCAGTGTACGTCAGTGTACGAAGCTTATGACAACTGAGGATTCCATGAAAAGTGTTACTCAAAAATCACCCGAAAACATCATTGAAATTTAAGGAAATGGAAATAAATATCTCTAATAATAATCTCTAATATAAATGTCTCTGCATCGATTTATCACATTTTGCCAAACGTTTATCTTACCGAAGGGCTTGAGTTCATGCTTTGTTGCAAACACACTCAGCTGATAACAAAGATTGCAAAGTCACACTTGTAAACTCTTTAACCAAAGTTTATTCGAAAACTAACATTTGTTGAAGAAGAAGAAGAAAAATCATTATCGCTACGTCAGTTTGCACCGATGCAACATACGTACTGTCTCTTATAACGCAATGTAACGCGTACTATGCTCGATTATATTGCACGTTTGATAGAACATCGATGAAGCATTTATTTTTCTAACTCAGGTAGCCATCAAGCCTTGGAAATTGTTATTTTGAAAAAAACTTTTGTGCATTAAAACATATCTTGTACGATATCTTATAGTCAGATAAGGATTAAAAATATCAAAAAAGTTGAGCCCATTCTAAAGTGTATCGTGAAAAAAAGGAATTGCCACTACCATGAGAAGAAAAGAGGGAAGTTAAGCTGTTCTGTTATTGTTACGCTGGCGACCCCTTGATTGCAGTACTAGTACTTCACTTATTCTAACATATGCGCTTTACTTCAATCTAATTCTATTTACTTGGTTCGTGCGATCCCGACTTTAAGTTATATTGAGCTTAATAGGAATTATCACAAACTGTTTTCTAATACCAGCCGGAGCAGCTTTATACTTAATATTTATTGCATTGATCAGCAGCTAAAAAAAAATGCTTCGTCATAATCTTTGCTCGATAAGGAACAAAACTTTTTAATATTTTACTAAAACTTCTGCTCTAAAAATTAATTTAGGAACATATTAAAAAGAAATTTTCAATGTTCAAAACTTCGAAAATTTTTTCAATGTTCAAAAATTAGAAAAATTTTTCAATGTTCAAAATTTAAAAAATGCCTCATCAAACATGCAGAGAACCAGAAAATAAAAAAGGAAAAAAAGTGCTAGAAGTACACGATTTAGGAGAAACCAGGTGAGATCGTTGCATTTTTGGAGATTATACATAAAGTTAAACTTTTCTATCTATAAATTGATTGCATCGCAAGACCTATATAGCATGTTGTTTTTGCTTTAATTTGTTAAATAAATCCAAAATTGTGTTAAGTAAATCCATTTTCGCGTTCTCCATTTCAATCAAATATCGTATGCAATTTAATATCGATTAAGGCATGTTCCGAATCAATTAAAGCATGTGGTGCTCTTTGATTTTCGGGGTCTCTGTCTGTTTAATGAGGCATTTTTGAAGTTTTGAACATTGAAAAATTTTTCTAAGTTTTGAACATTGAAAATTGTTTTTTAATATTATTTAATATTAACTAATTTTTTATTCTCCTTATTATTAAAACAATATTGAATAGAATTGAATCAGTTCCGAGGCGTTACTGTCTTTCTGTGTAAGTTTAAGTGATGGTCTTCTTTTACTTCACGAGATGAGTATGGATGAGAAGAACTAATCAATATTTCTCATCCAGCCAAGGGTAGATTTATGCTAAAATGGCATTTCTGTGTGTGATTGAGATGATTAATAAAAATGAAAATATTCGTCTGTTAACTTTGTTGAGTGACGTTAATCTCGATATTTAGCGACATATACTTTAGTTCGCCATTACTTTGTACTGAAATAATTTAAACTCTTTTTAAACTCTTCCGCGTCTTAAATAATGCATGCAATTTACTTTGTCATATGGGCTTAATGGAGGCTAAATAAAGTTGACCTGTTACTTACTTCATAAAATATTGTCTGATTGCTAAATAGATTGTCAAGTCTTCGTACTTGTATTTTACATACATATATATACATGAGATAAATGATTATAATATTATATATATATCTATAGAAATGTAAATTTTCTTAAAATCGCTTTTTTCCAGTTTTGAGCAAGATTTTTTATTTTCTAGAACAATAGCAAAAGTTTTCTTAAATATAAAATAGTTACTGTATGAAGTTACTCTGCAAGAAAGGGCGAATGTAGTATATACCCCGCGTATGTTCATCAAATAATAGTTTTATATCTTATTTTATAATTATAAAAACGAAAACATTATTTATATATAATTCACGTTATGTATATAGAATTTATAATCAACCGCAGACAAATTTCTAGTGTATTTTAGATAATTTTTCAACTTGAGATCGAGATGTTATTAAAGAAAAATTTAATTCTGAAATCATATATCAGGAAAAAGGATAAAATTTCTGCCTACGGTGAGCACACATGAAGATTTTGAAGATTTTGCCGATTATCAAATTTCATTGGATCAGTAGTAACAGATCCTTCATGTTCTCCTTCAGTTTTGAGATCATCCTAACACTAATCTCAGGAGATTTCTATGAATTATGTTGTTTTAGTTGGTGATTTCGGTTAGAAATTCGAGTAGTTAAAGATTTTATATTCATACTAGAGTTAAGTATATAGTTTTAATTCGATCTATTTCTCATGCCAGGTACGAATTAAAAATTATTTGTACACGCATTTTCTATGGCATTTTTAAAGAAATTTGAAACAACCAAAATGCAACAATATTGTAATAGATTATGACAAAAAAGATGAGATGAAGCGCTCGTTGAGAGAACTACTCAACAATTTCGTAAACATACATATTTTAATAAAGTTATATATACACTTGCGTATCAAGATATTATAAGCATTTGCTTGGAATTTGTAGATATGGAAGAGCTTAATGACTTAAGGTTTACTTTTACGATGAACTTGTTTAATGCGTAATTTGAAATTTTCTTAAAGATTTTACTATACACTGGACCTTTTTATTTTGTCTCCTTTGATGTGTCCATGTGTTTTAAGTCGGTCCACAACGTACTGACTGAAACTCTATTAATGTAACTAACAATAAGTAACATGATACTGCTCGCTGTTACTGCCACCGTCTAATCGCTAGGGTTACATCATTAGCTATAGAAAATCGTTTGTCATCACAAGTCACTGTTTAACATTAAATGCATAATTTTTTAAGGGTGTGAAGATAAATTCGAATTTAACTAGCAAAGACATATACCATTAACATTAACAGAGCTCTGTAAAAGCATTAACAGAGCTCGGTAAAAGCATTAACATAGCTCTGTAAACCAAGAAGCGTCAAGCTATATTTGGATTTGAAAGCCCACTCCGTCCAAATTGAGATACCTAGGAAACTTTTGTAAACGTCATATGAATCTATATGGAACAACCTTTAAAATAATACACCAAATCAACCCGCTATTTTAGTGAATTCCTCTCAATAAATGCTTGAATATCGATATATCAACGGTAGCCGACCAAACAAAATTACCCATATTACAGCCTCTAGTGCGTCCAAACTAGAAAATTCCAACGATATTCACGTACATCACCTGAATGTGTATGAAAATACCTTTCAAATAAGCTATGTGAATTCAAATTCGTCTTTCCAGAAGCATTTTTAATAATTTTTTGAAATTTGGTACCACAGCATAACCCGACTATGGAAAAATAGTTAAGTTTGAGACTCTAGTGCGGTTAAATCGCACCATACATAGAGCAGCTTTATCTTTGCTTCTATATCAAAAAAGAACTCGACCGTTGAAATAGAAGCTAGTAAAATAAATTTTACCTTTGAACGAACCGCTTACATGAAGTGTAAAGAATCTATACTGGGAACAGTGGACTGACGTAACTTCAGCTAACATTTACTAAAAGCTAAAATTATCAACTTGGGACAAGGCGTTTTGAGTCAATTGAAGGCAAAAAAAAAATTATTCACCAAGGAAGATAGAGGTTTCAATCAGTCTACGAAAAATGTCTGAAAGATTGCTTCAAGCACTGGCGTATTTATATTGCGAGCAAACTAACATAGGTTGACGGTGGTGCGAAATAAATTTTAATTTTAATTTTTTATATAAAATTGAAATTTCGTAAATAATCGTAAGGACCAAATAAAGCTAAGTCTGTGGTTATATTTTATGTTTTAGCACGATTTAATTAAATCCATTTTAATTCTGTAAATTCAACATTTATTCTTACATACAATATCAATAGCTATTGTATTCACGTAAAACGACTCTCCCAACTGCACTAATCCATCACTAAAAATCATCGAAATTTTGCTACGCCGTCTTGTTAATCGCCCTTTTGCTCATCGGCCGGGACTTTACTTTTGATATTCTACTGACCATAAAATTTTTATAGAAATTTGAAACAATATTTTAAAGTTATTTTCACAGATTACGTGAGAATATAAATTCAATTAGCTCACAGGCAAGAAAAATTCCCCTAGCAAAGTACTTCTACAGAATTTGTTATAAACGCAGATTCTCAGATACTTTTACTACTTTATTCAGCGCAGCTCTCTTGGTTAATGGAGAGTAGTTTAGGTGCAAGCATTAGACAGTTTTTCTTTGAATGAACCGTCTAACAAAATTAATTATAAATTAAGATAAAATTATGTAAGCAATGTATAATGAACTACCGAGACTTACTATTTCCTATATATAGCAAAAGAGGTTGAAGAAGGGCGATCTACGACAATACGCACTAAAATGCAATGGAAATATTGTCATTATTCTAGGAAGCGCATATCAAGCAAATAGTTATCTGTAAAGCTAGGATTTTAGACTTATATCGCACAAAATTATAAAAACATTTTTAATTATAAACATTTAAAGTTCAGTTAACAGTTCAGTTGACAAGCTAGAGCTAAATCATCCTGAATATCTACATGTACATGCTTTTACAAGCCAATCATAAAAATTCGAATTAAAGTGAATATTCAATAATTTCATAGAAGACTAACAATCATTATTTAAAGCTTGTAAAAGAATTTAATTAAGTTAAAAAATTTATTATTTTTTGCTTTAGATTTAGAAGTAAATGTCTATATACATATAGAATCTAGAAATCTCCAACGAATTGTTAAACTAAAATTCTTTCGGATTTCATTTACTTTATGGGAAAACATGTTTAAAATATCTAATTCCAAAGTAGATACTTAATTAATCTAAATATCTTTGTGCTATCAAATGCTTTAATGCTGACAAATCATTACGAAAATTAACAAGAATTTCAGTTCAACATCATTAAAATATAAACATGTGCGTGAGTGGATGGAGGTTTTTTGCGGTTTTTCTCTTCAATTAGCAAACACAAATCATCACACTCTTGTCGCAATCCTAAAAGAATTTTCATACAGAGCGATGGTTGTTTTGCCAATTTAGCCAACTGCAATACAACATTGTTCTTGTTTTGTGATAATTATTAACATATTAATTATATTACTCTTTTACAGAAGTATTAAGTATTGGATTATTTGTGCAATTATTCCAAAGCTAATAACCGTGTAAGATTAATTTTGACATCTGATTTGTAACGCTTAAATATATGAATGACATTAAGCTAAACGCGAAAAATTCGAAAGGATGTGAAGTTATATTTAAGCATAACTAGCAAAGTCACAAACCAAAATTGTTAACAAAGGCCTGTTAAGCAAATAACAGAATCCTGTTAACCAAAGTCTTGCAAGGATCTATATCAAATATAGTTAAAACGGCACTATTTTGGAAGTTTTTTGAATGAATATGATAAACAAAACATCAATTTTTATTAATTGAATAAAATTTAATATAAAAAAGTTTTTCTGTTTTTTCAAAAAGCCGAAGTTTAATTGTCCATTGTGGCCAAACTAAGTACTGCGACAAAACGAAATTTACTTTGAATGATCCCTTGATGAATACCCTTCCCAACGATGTATAGTTTAAATCAAGTTCTTTTCGGAAAAGTTTTATTCTTGAACTTTGAAAATTGCTCTGTATAGGGCAAAATAAGAGCAATATCTGGGAGGCCACTGTTAGTCGCTTGACAGACCTCTGTTAACAGTTTTGGATTGTGACTTTGCTAGTTATATTTAAATATAACTTCACACCTTCAAAATTCGAGGAAGACTAACAATCAAGTCGAGCGCAAACGATACTTTGTAAAGCAAATTTTTCGAAAAAATGCTAAGGCATGTAGTGAATTATGTATCATTTTCTCTTTCTATGTAGTGCAAAGCACTCGCCCAGTAGTATCCTGAAGGACTATCCTCTCTCTCTCCCTCTTTCTCTATCTGATCGGTATTAATAACAGCACATGGAACATAGAATAAAGAACTGAAGCCACAAACAAGGTAAATAAAGGCGGAAGAAAATAAGTTGAGTTGGAAAAAAGCTGGGGTAAACTCTTAATCGATTATAGCCCAAAGTATAATTGGGATGAGGAAGAGTTTATTGTTAATTATTAGACTGAAGTCAAAGTGAAAATAGAGAATGGGAAAAAATAAGCCGGTCTACTAAGCTAGTAAAACTTTTCCGTTTGCTTGGGAAATATTAAAGTTATTGAAGAGTTGAGAGTAGACCTCTAAATGTCTATCTTTATTTTTGAGAGGTTTAACTGTAAGTTATTTTTGCTTGTGACGAATTGAAATCATTACAAATAGAATTTAATTTCATAAACCACTGATGCGAACATGAAACCGAATAAATTATTAGTTACTTTATTTATTAATTTCGTTATTATAGTTGACAAACAATAAACGGAAATAGTTGTGGGTTGAAAAATTGAGGTAAATCAGTTAACTAAATTAAAAATTACAAAATGTAAAAAACCGTACTTTTCAATTCTAAAAGAGACAAACATAAAAAAACCTCTTAGCTACACAAAGACTTAAGACACAAAAAAAATGATTAAAAAATAAATCCAATAAAAATGTTTCCCTTATGCTTAAGTGATAGTTCGCGAAACTTTGAAATGTTTAGATGAATCTCATCGTTAGACATACCTCCCGTACATGTAAGCGCAGACCAAAAACGTTATTCAGCGTCCTCCTTTGGCTTTGGAAGAATCCCCACAAGGAGTACCAGAATAAACACCTTGGGTACCGACATGTTTCCCTCTGGTCAGAGGGTTAATCTAGCTCATTTACCAACAACGAGCCACGAAACTCCTCAAAGGGCCGTTCCCAGCGATCAGGCAACAAGGCATTCTCTAAGTTTGTTGACGTTGCCAACATAGTACAAAGAGCTTCCTCATCCGGGCACCTAATCCCCATGGACTTACTTGTTCGCTTTATTCCATGTGTACTGATTCGGATGTGAACGACTCACTACCTAATTTTCCTGATAATTATGAACTTGGAAGACATCAACACATTCAGCAAACGTTTCAGTGCACCCAGTTCAACTACTATCTCAATCGGTCCATACCATACGGTAGATACCAAGTGACAAGCCACAAAGTATTATGACCTAAATAGCAGTGAACTATAGGGAAGAGACGACATCTAAAACCAGATACAACCATCGAGCTTCCTCCTACAACCAGAAAAATACCCGTCACCGGGAATTTGTAGTTAAAAACTTTAATCTCATTTAGCCGTCATAGAAAACAAAGGAACCATAACGTTGATAGCTAGGACCTCGTAGAGGTAAAGATGCGGCCATTTATGTTCTGCTTTCGGATTAGATACATAGTTTCCCCAGCGAAACTAAAGTAATAAGGATTTTATAAAAATGAATATGGAGCTAAGATGTAAACGAAGTTGAAAGTCGTAAACTAATGCATTAAGTAGTAAGCAGCTAAGTAGCTCTATTGAGAATATAACTAAACGTAATTGTTAAACGCGCGGAAAAATAAGGCGTAAACAAAAGTATAGTAACTAAATGCCTAAACTCTCCCTTTAAAGGATATCACTAAACCTAATTGATAAATTCCGATGAATTGCGAAATATATGTGATGTATATAAGGAAATCAAATAGTTAACTAGCACAAAATGGTTGAACTTTACTGTAGAAAGTTTTAAAAGCTATTTATTATTATTATTATTATGTTCAAAAAAAAATTAATATTTCTTGTAAACTCTTGAATTTAATGGACTATTTGTGTTATTATGTTTTGTTCCTACTTCTAGGAAAATACCATTCAGAAAACAAACAAAAAAATTTAAAAATTACTTTCTTAACATTTCCTACAGTAACAACATAGAATAATACAAAAAAAAAAAAAAAAAAAAAATGTTTTTTTTAAATCTTTAAGTGATTTGTATGCAGCTCAGATTACATTAGCGTTGTTTTTTGTTATTATTTCTATATTCATCGCTAAAGGTATATTAATATTATCATGCTTACAGCTGCGTTTAAGAAACGTATAAAAACATATAGATGATCAGAACGAATTGTTGGTTATACTTTAGAAGTGAAATTTTATTTATATTTTCCAAATTATTATTCATTTTGAAAGTGATATTTAGCCTCCTCCAGATGAATCTAAGAGAAAACTTGCGTTTAGTTTTAATTATAATTAAATTGTAATAATCGTAACAAAAAACATCGTTATGTCACAGCAGATAGATCCGTCTAAGTATTGAACATATTGGATGAACAAAAGTTAGGCAGATAAATCCGTCTAAGTATTGAACATATTGGATGAACAAAGGTTGGAAATCTTTTACATTAATTCATATTAAAAATCATAACTAATCGACCGTTTCGTTTGCGGAATCTTATATGAAAGTTTCACATTATAAGTAATAGCTGAGTGTTAAATGATTCGGTTTATGCCTCTTATAAATTTTTCCCGTTTTTTTTCTTTTACTTTTTTTTTCTTCGTTTGAAATATCTCTTTTTCTCTCTACTGAATTCACAAATACATTATGTGCATGAATGCTTGTACATGTGAGCTGTCATTCTAAAAGTAATGTTTTGTATCCTGTTTGTGTGCTCTATGTATACTGTGTTTATGCTGCATTGCCTACAAAAACATAGATTCATCCGCATATATATATATATATATATATATATATTTACGTATACGTATATACGTACATAATTTGCTGTGTGTGCTTTTCATTTACTGAACATGATTATTTTTACGCCGCGCGTATAAATGTGTTGTATTGGAATTTAAGATTTTTATACGTTCTTTACCCACATCTTTACATGGAAACCTATACATGCATGAATGCCGAGATATGCAACTATTTTTAGTTTACTTTTTGTACATATATGTTTATCTAGCTTAACATACATTTATTACATGATTGCTTATATATGCTTTGTGTATATATATATATATATATATATATATATATATAAGCATTTTCCAGTTGTGTCTCATTAAAAATTCTTTTCTTTTTCCCTCGTTGGTTTTTCTTTTCACTACTTTCAAGTGTCGATTTTGTCAGCTATCGTTAGTGATCGATAACCATCTTATATATAGTATTGAACCGAAATTTTCATTTTCGATACCCAGAACTACGCTTACTGCATATCATTATTCCATACGTATATTAATACAAATGTGTTCAATGTAAGAAATTTGAATAATTTACGGATGACCATCAGTCATCATTTTCGGCCTGTTTTTGGAGGTCTCAGAGTTGTAAAAATTAGTATCAAATTACCAAATTTTGTAAAAAAAAAAAAAAATTTTTTTTCGTAGAGTCTAGAATTAGTTGTTAGTGGGCTTTAGTACACAAAATGTAAATTAATTTTTGCAACCATGAAATCTAATCTCGAGTATAACCAGTTTTTTCATATAAAAGAATACTTTAGGAAGTCTATTTATAAATCTATTTTATAGTCCCAATACAATTTCTCTAAGATCGCCATCATTAGCAATGAGAACATAACATCACTTAATAACCCTTTTTTTCAGATGAATCATAGTTTTATGTATATCATTGTTTTAGTTCTAACCCAAGAGAATTGGACTTGAACGCTTTGAACGCTCAAGTCTGAAACGTATATTTGAAAACTACACTTCTTCTCTCTTGAAGCATATTTGCGAGCGCATAATAAAACCTTTTACAATTTGGGCTAAGACCATGAAATATATTTCTGATCTATTTCCATTTTTTGATGGTTGTGGATACTATGCCAACAGGTATCCTTTTTATGATCCCTGATGCATATTCGTCACTAATGGTGACGTAAGATGAATTCTTTTTGTACCTTCCTTCAAACCTTTAAAAATTGATCAACAGTAATAACTGTTACGAATAATTTAATACATTTTATACTAACACGTTGGCTACCATGTTGCTTTTGCGGAGATGTGGTTTTCCGTCTGCATATACCATTTTCAGCACACGCTACCAACTTTAATAATTTCGTATAAATATTTATTTTTTCTCGCCTTTGAGAGATAGTTTATTATATTGATAATCACAAGCATTAAAATGACACAGTACACAAGTAAATATAATAAAATTAATTTATATATTAGTTTGGGGGAAAAGAAATCCATTATTTTTTCGGTAGATGGCTACACTGGTAGATTTCTCGTAAAGTATCGATCAAACAATTTCAGATTT
>KK351066.1:231255-284017 GCA_000671755.1 Glossina brevipalpis | reverse complement strand
GAGAGAGGCATTTTGAAGTTACCTTTAAAATGGCAACAAATCATACAACAAAACGGTGCATATTTTACTCAAATCGGACAATCCGAAGCATGTTAAATAAAGTCCTGAAATTCATAAAAAAAATAATGGATTTCTTTTTCCCGAAACTAATACACATATTACATATATGAATATATATATATTATTATATTTCATATTAGCTTTTGTTCATAATTATATTTATATAATATATGTCCTCTATATGATTTATATTTCCATACATCGATTAATTCCAGTAAAACAAGGAATGCATAAATAGGGCTTGTTAGGGCTATGGTTACAAAAGTCTCTCACCTCTTGCAAAACGAAGAGCTAAAGACTGAAATTAACATTGATTACTAATTACTAAGTTTCGTGTTATCGGTTATCGGTACACGACCAAATAATTATTATAAACATCGATATATATATATACCACGCATAAGATAATGATAATAGTAATAATCTTTTAGGCTCTAAAATCTTGGTTTAAAAAATTAAGTTTATCGTGCAAAGTCATTTTCGCGTGTTGCGAAAACAGTGCACGTGGCAAGCGGCGAAAGAAGGAAAGAGATGCATATCTAAATAAAGGTCTTTACGGTGATTTTTAAAAACGTTTGAAATAAATATATTTTAAGGTGTTGTTCTTCCATCTAGAGTATCCGTATAGACGCATTGGGAAACACATAAAACATTTATGGACGCCTAAATAATGTACGGTTCCGAGGCTTTCTTCGAAGCTGTTTATTACAGTCCCGTATTTATTTCATTCGCATCGAGACGACTACAACGCCTATGGCAGTGTTTCTTCTAGTCTTTGAAATAGTTGTTAAAATCGATTTGTGATTCGTTTTAAATTTCAAGAATAAGTAAAAATCAGTAGGAACTAAAAATCAGATAATTGCATAATGACTGGACATGAAGTTCTGCAGAAAATTCTCGAAGCATCAATGCAATGGCAAGATGCGCTCTCGTGAGATGTGTTGGAAAACATTTTCGAAATAAAACTAACGTAACTTTCTGTTCTATTTTTTCGATATAGATAAGACTTTTACTTAATTGAATTAACAAAATTTTATTTACGTTAAGACCATGAATGTTTTGATTGCCTTTAAAAGAGAAGAACGAAACAGTTGTATAAATTTTCTTAGCGTTTGATGCCTTGATCAAATACCTAGATATTCTAACAAGAAAAAAAAAATTAACTGTGAGACTTAAATGGCAAATTTTTACTAGTTTTTGAACATAACATGTTGTAATCGAATAAATATTGAGCCCCACCAAATATAGGATACACTAGAGACGGCTTAAGATCGGTTTCATTTCTCGGAACTCAAAATTTTGTCGAACTATTCACAAGTTGTTTTAATTAATTTTATTTTAAATACGAGAAGAAATAATAGTGTGTTATTTACAACAGAGACAAGTTGTACGCATCAATATGTGTAAAGAGAATAAAATATTCAAAAATTCGGAAAATTATTAAAATATGATTTTATTTTTTTTATATATTATTTACCGTGAGCCTTCTTTTTTCTGGATTTCGGCGCCATGTCTCGTTTTTAAGAAACTTGTTGAATTTAATAAACAGGAACACAGGCAACGTAGTAGTCGTTTGTCGTCACAGGCCAACAATAAACAACACAGCGCGTTTTAAAATGTTTTTCTTACGTTACTCCTCTTCAAGAATATTTCTTAGTTTGTTTGCAAGGTTTGTTAGTTAGTTACCTTCAACTGGCACTAACTTAAGATTGTTTAATACACACACACACATACACCACACATACACAAACACTATGATGTGATATTACGACGTTCAAATGTTCTTTTATTCCGTTTATTTTGTTGTGGTTTTTCCTTTTATATTTATGTATAAACTTATGTATTCGTGTCTATATATATATATATAGGGATTGGAAAGCAAAAACAAACGAAAAAGTGAGAGAATTCGTAAAACAAAAGCCAATGACGTTTGATTTGTTTTTTTAGGTTTTTTTTCTCTAAAACCAAAACAAAAAACAACGTAAATTATGCTGCCACTGAATAAAGTAAGGAAGCACAGAATCGCAGAGAAAAGGAAGTAACAGCAAATCTGTATATACAGAAAATAAATTGTTGCACGAACGCGTTTCTCTACAAAAAAAAAAAAAAAAAAACGTTTTTTTTTTTTTTTATTTATTTCTTCTCAATATTTGGAATTTTAGGAAAAGAGCACCTTGGTTGTTGTTGTTGTTGTTGTTGTTTTCAAAGGTATATTTTAGACTTGACTGTTCATTATGAGGTTGATGATGATCAACATCATCACATCGTGGCTTCAAGATATGAGATGATGGTCAGATCACGGTTGCCTGTAAGCATAAACGAACCAAAGTCAGTAACACGGTCACAACGGCGACGCTAAGGTTTACTTCTTATTATAGCTTTTCGCGTTTTTCTTCTTGTTGTTTTTGAGAAAACAAAGAGCGTATTATGAAGTTACGCTAAGGGGGCGGGGGATATGACGCAATCCTTAAGGTTAAGAAGAAGATTTACTTTTTGTTTTACTTTTTGTTTTCTTTATTATTATTATTATGGCTTTTCTCTCAGTTGTGTTAGTACCACACTAATGTCCACAGAAAGTAATAAAAAAAAAGGAACATTTATGTTGAAATTTTAAGTTCACAGCTTTGATGGTTTTGCTTTTGTTTTGTATTTTTTCATTTCTTTTTTATGCAAAAAAATTTCGTACAATTTTTTTTTTTTTTTGTTTGTTTGTTTGTTTCAAACATTTATCACGTTGCTTTTACTCTTGTCGTTGTTGCGTTTTGTTACTGCACAGATGACGTTGACTACGCTGAGAAATAATAATGTTTGGTGTGAGTTCGTGATCACAACATTGAGTATAATTGCAAGCGAGAGGTGACTATACATAGAAAATCAGGTGAAATTTAATCCATGGGGATTTTATTAAATTGAGAAGGAAATGTTTAGTCTCTCTTTTAATGACTCTTTTAAACTTTATTTTTCATTTATGTTTTTCAAATTTTTTTGTAGAAGCTTTTTATGTAGTTTCCTTTACTTTATTATTTTCATGAGGTGTTTGTTGTTAAACCTTTTTTAAGAAATTTTTCAATTTTTGATTACGTAAATAATTCTGTATCATTTAGTTGCGCAAAAATAAAGTTTCCTAATCATGCTTGCAAAACAGTAACCATCGGCCTTAGCCCATGTGAATTATGCAGATTTTTATTCAGTTGTACTTAAGAATCCTTAACCACATTGTTTTCTTTTTAGTTTAATCTTTTATCAGCGCGTCGAGCAGCAACTTCTTTTCTAACTTCTCTCTTCTTGCGCCCTAATTACGTCCTATACAAAAAAAACTGTAAAAAAAAAAAAATGAATAATTTAAATCACATAAATCTCTTTAAATGTTTTCAAACGTGTGAAGCTGCGTAAGAATGTGATGCCGAACCGTGCAAATCTAAAGCAATTACGAAATTCTGTGTAACATTGAATGTATCGAGACGATGCAACAAAGAAAGATGAAATACTTTCCTTATTAACCTAAAAGTTTTTTTACTTTACATTTATGCTACGTTTTTGTCAATTCATATTTTTCAAAAAAAAAAAAAAAAAATTGATTAACTATTAGACATTCCACATATTCATTTCAAAAATAGTTGATGGAATTTTTTTGTGTATTTAAGACTCAAGAAGTTTATTGAAAGACGAAGCAAAGAGTAGTCATTTACTTTCAGAGTGATTTTTGATATCTCTAACGCTAAATGAATATCTTAAAACGGTAAATGGTTCGGAATTGTTTTTCGTAGCAAACTTTCAGAGCGTTCTGGTTAATATTATGTATCTTAAAGTGCATTAAGGCTAATTGTAGACCAATAGTCCTACCTACAAGTGAGCCTTTTCCTACTTTCAGCACAATATTGAGAAGTAATTTTATATTTGCATTTTTATTTAATTCAGAGTCGAAAATCTTTTACGCGTTATACGAATGCTGATACTATTTAATGGATGGTTGGTAATCTTAGACTTATTTCAAACGATCTAAATCCATTTTAAGATAGCTTTAGAAAATTTTAAGACCAAAATACAAAATTAGGTTTGGATGGATGTTCGGTTTATGAAGAATAAATCCGACTCACTTCTCTAGCTTTTTATTGCTTGGATTTCGTGCAATCAATTAAGCTCTCTCGTATTAATAACAATAAATACACAGATTTAGTAATTCTAGCCACAATCTGTTATTCAACAATTTCTTATCGTTATTTTAAGTTTTTTAAAACTTTGATTTCTGATTATTCCTTTCGCTAATTTATTTACTTTGCATGATTAACCTTCTCAATATTTCCGGCCATTGTTACTGTTACAAATAGTATAATCTCATCCTCTAGTGAAGCTAGAAATTGTCTTCATTGTAAATAAATATATTGGTCAACTAGGTTCAAAAGAGAAGCCCAAAAGTATTTGCTTAAAACATTCAAATTCGTGAAAAAAATTTCTCAGTGAAGATTTTAACTTTGTTTGACTTTAATTATATGAGAAGTTTATTATTCTTTACGTAATGTGAGATAAACACTAAATGGCTGTTGCAAAAAGATAGGCTTGCTTCCTCAACGAATCAGAAATTAGTGTTTTTTAATCGATCTACTGAAGTGCTTTTAATAGTCACAAATATTCGTATAAAAATATTGACACATAGCTAATAATTTATAAAAGTTTGTTTATTCGTTACTCAATACAAATTGTATATATATATATATAATTAAATTTTTCATATATTTTTAATTTATTTGGAATTTATATTTTTAGCCGCAACGCAAAACTTTTATACTATATATTATATATAATATTGTTTTTCATTTTTTAAATGTTTTTATAGAATTTTAAAGCAATGATAGCACAGTAACAAGCAGACGAATTAAAATGCACACATACTCTAAAATAATGTTGTCTCCAGCCTTTAAACATTAAATAATGTGTGCATCATCCCGAACATGAATAGGTAAAGGTTTTTGTAAATGTTTACCCCGAATTGTTTAAATCACCACACATACACGTTTATGTATGCATTTAAAAATTAATATACAGAATATATACATATATTTAAACCACTATCTCTCTTTCATGTGCACTATAGTTCTTATCGAAAATATACGTCGCAGTCTTCTTTTCTTTCACACATCACTTCGTTGTGCACATACTTATTCCAATATTTACCAATAAATAGTAAAAATTTGATGCTCTGATTTTGTCGTTGTTGTTGAACTTATGAATGAATATGAATGTTAAATTATTTGTTTTTTATAACTTTAAAAACAAAACGGCGACGAAAGAAAACAAGAAATTATCATAAAGATTTCAATGCGAAAACACAATTTCAGTTTTTTTTTTTTCTTAATCAACGCGAATACCGTATAAAGCGAAAGAAAATGAAAAATAAGCCGTATCAGTAGAAAATTTGCGACACGTAACTCCCTACGTCATATTCCACGTACTACACATCGAAAACTAATGTGCAACAGGCAGTTTCTTCAATACTAATAGTTTCCCTCAAAAACTAAAAAAGTGAGAGAATTATTATTTGTACACAGAATTGTGAAGAAATTGATTAGTTTGACCGTGTGTGTAAATATGCTCATTTTCTCTCCTTTGCTCTCATATAAACAAAAAAATTGCTCATCAGGTAAAGTATTGCAGAGACTAATAAGAGCATTCTCTCGCACGCACTCAATATACTCAATTAAAAGAAACGAGAAAATGGATTTTTTGTGTTGTTTTTTCTTTGCTGTTTGTTGTTTTATCCTCCCTTTTTTTCTATATAGCAATACATAAACTTCTTAGTTTTCTTATACATTTTTTTTCAGTTTTGTTATCATTTATTTGTTGTTATTTTTATTATTGTTTTTCTTCTTCTTATTCTTTTTATTGACTGACATATCTTATTATTCCATCTGATAGTTAAAGCAATTTCTGACTCTGTATTTCATTCCAGTTTTTGGCCGTGCATACATACATTGCTGCATACATGAAAGTAGTGTTTTGTATTTTATTCTTCTATATTTTTTTTCTTTATCCATCTCTGTGAATGTATGCACGGTATCTCTTTTGCTACGCCATATATTCCAATGCACGGAGTGTTGGTAAACGATGGATTTTATTCGTTTTTGATAATATGCAGGACTACTGGTTAAGGCTCGTGTGGAAGGTTTAAAATCACGTTGTGAATAAAATGTATCATTAAGGGCAACACATTAAAATATAAATATAAAAAGGAGAAGGACGTGCTTACACGCTATCTGCAATTTTGTTCCAGGTTCAGAGAATGTAAGAAGAAAATAAAATTCCCAAAAATTTGCGCCTTTCGATGCATACGCATGACCATAAAAATTATCAGTGCATAATGAGCGCCAGCTGATGTGAGATAGGCGTAATCATATATCAGAGATTAAAAAACATGAAGAGAAGAA
Source organism: Glossina brevipalpis (assembly GCA_000671755.1). Lineage (NCBI taxonomy): Eukaryota > Metazoa > Arthropoda > Insecta > Diptera > Glossinidae > Glossina > Glossina brevipalpis. Next base: position 277,535 of record KK351066.1, on the reverse strand, counting down.
TAAAAACATTATGATGTTTAATTATGACTGGAAAAAGCAGCTAGTGCTTCGAATTTCGGATTTTAAATTACGGTTTACAAAAATTGCAGTGGGTTTTATACTGAAGTATCCATTAGCCACCCAAAATTTCTGTAGGATAAATATAATTAAAAAGCATATTCGGTTAAGATCGTAATGCAATTTTCATAAAAGTTAACGGATCTTCCAGAAGTCGAACTTTCATTTTTAGAACAGCAGATGCCCCGAACTTCGATATTTTATTTTATCTCTAATAGTGAAACCAGCAAGACCCTCTTTTTATTTGCCGCTGTATGTTGCATCTTATTGAGGCGCCCACCGTAGAAGTTCGCCACAGGATTACAATATGTAATTTCTTTATTCTGTTCGTCTGTTTGTATGCCTTTGTGCTTAATGCTATCGTATGTTACTAGAAAAAAATCGATACCACAGCTTCCGTTGCTTTACAGGGAAATTCAAGTGAAACATAATTGCATATTAGGGAACTCACGGAAATACCATCTCCATGGCTTTCATTGTACTTAGCAGTAGATAAACTATCATCTACCTTAGTAAATATTTCCGTTAGACAACCAATATAAGTTGTAAATATGGATAATATCATATCTAAAGTCTTATTTGTGGATCCATTTCTAAAACTTTTTCCAGTTTTATCTATCGCAGAGCTTTGAAGATAATTTAGTTTGAAAATTAGCGCCCACAAAAAATGTTAGCGGAGGTGTTTCCAATGTTTTTTCTAGTAGTAAATAAGTTAATAAATACTAGATGGGTTTTGAGTGTGTAGCACACAACAAAATAATAATTGGTGCACCGAAGAACCGTCTGAATTTTTTTTCTTATCTGTGGAATAATATTGGAATTTCCTTCTTTAGAGTCAAATTTAACGGCAACATCGGCAATTCTTTCGGCCAGGCTGGTATCAAAAATGAGCCATATCGGTCAAAGGACACGCCTATAGTACAACGTAAATTGAGAACAGTTCTGAATCACACTTCTTCGTAATCGAAAAAGAATTGGGTTTTTTGCTCATCACTCATAAACCATAACAGGTAGCTGAACAATTTATCAAATATTGACCGGCACGATGAACAATTTATCAAATATTGACCGGCACGATGAGGAATTTATCAAATATTGACCCGGCACGATGAACAATTTATCAAATATTGATCGGCACGATGAGGAATTTATCAAATAAATTAAGAGATGCCTTATTGAAATGTAGTAGTTTGACGTGCTTTGAGCGAAAGGCGAATTAAAAACTGATTGAATCAGACCATTTTTACGATCACCTTTTTACGTAACAATCTATTTAAAAAATGCTTAAAAATGAATTTATGGATAAAATTGTAATTTTTAGTATTTTCTGGCAAAAATCAGCAAAAGCTAGTATTTTGGTATATAAAATAATTACGGAAAATTTGAAGCGCAGGGGACCAATATTTTTGAGCAAAGTAAAAGTAAAAGTTCTTGCAAAAAATTAGTCTTTATATTACAAGTTTCATATTTTTGAAATTTTATGATAGAAATTGATTCAGAAAAGCGATTTGGCAAATGAATGAATGCTATGGATCATGAAGGATCATTTTTAGGAAGCCTTCATGTGCCATGGTCTCTCTAGTTGCCTTTTGCCTTTACTTTAGTAATAAGGTCTATTTTATTATAGAATATCGAAATTTACTTTTCTTCGACTTTTTTTTTAAAATAAAGGTAATAGGTATAAAAGATGAGCCACAACAAATATTTAATTTATTGCTTGTTTTCTTATTTCTAATTATTATGCTCAGTGTGCAAGAGAGCTGGTCTTTGAGGCATATTTTTGTGTTACTATTTAAACAGCAGTTTGTTTGTAATGCCTGGAAGCAAACTTCGGACACCCAAAAGAAGTATATGTATTCTTAATCAGCGTCAAATTTAGAATCGATCTAATCATGTCTGTCTGTCCGCTGTGTAATGTCTTTAGTAAACATTCCCCTGATGATAAAAATGAAGATATCGGCTTCAAATTTGGCAGAAACATTGAAAGTTCTTTCACATACGTTCCTATTGAAAATGGTGCAAATTGATTACAAACCACGCCTATATTATAAATTGAAAGTACGTCTATTTTTTGGCTGATTTGCTCTGACTGTTTACCCTAGTGTTCCATGGCTGATTCCGCGGTATTTCTTAAAAAGTAGAAAAGTAGTGGGTATAAAAGATTCGTCACAGCCGAACAACAGTTTCTTACTTGTTTCGTTTAAGTACTTCTTAGCGTGTACATGCATATATTATTTTTATCATATGACAGGGAAATAATTAATGTTTTCCTTTAATGTAAGCTTTTGAAAGCAAAATTAATAAAACTATAATAGAAGACATAATAATTAAGTGATAAATTTTATTGATTTTTAGCATTTAAGGAAAGAACCGCCATTCACTTAATCACGTCACAGATAGCCAATAAACGAAAGAACTTATTTATTGATATTTGCTAATAATAAACATCCGCATAAGCTAATAGATTTAATCGACGGTCATATATGAATAAATATGTTTAAGCATCTACATGTATACACATACATTTAAAATAACATTATTACCTACGACAACATCATATGCACTACATGTTTCCCCTTCACTTGTCATCGTAATGTTGAAGCATATGCTCTCAACATGTTAGTTAAGAGAGTCAAGTGTTTAGCATTTTGTTTAGTGATTAAAAAGCGTTAAATCGAATTGAACTGAAAAAAAAAAAACAAGTAAGAAAACTATGTCCGGCTGTGCTGAATCTTTTATACCCACCACTTTTATCTTAAAAAAAGGGAAAAAACTAAATTTTAATAAGTCGTTGTGGCAGTTTTTTTATTTTTTAATGAAATGCCGTGGAAAATAGCCAGCCACTGAATACTGTGGCAGACAGCCAGATCAAAACGTCCTAAAAACAGACATGCTTTCAGCTTACACTGTAGGCGTAGCCTGTGATCGATTTGACCGATTTTCAATAGCAACGTATAGCTTCCAATGAGCCTGCCAAAGCTACAGCCGATATCTTCATTTTTTCGCCTGGGGGAATGTTTACCACAGGCATTACATACATAAGCGGACAGACAGATGTATAGACATATACGTCTAGGTGCATTCCGAATTTCATACTGATCAACAGCACATACATTTTATGTAGTTCTAGATGCATCTTTTTGTTAATGTTACACAAGTTTTCACAAAAAGAATTAAATTTCAATATTCCACTTTATTGAATGGGCGGTGGGTTCGATCCTTCCCATTTTCCACAAAGAATACGTGATAGTTAGCGCAAACATTTTTGGAAATTTTTCTAATTCTACCTGCTACAGTTTATGAGTATTTAGCAAATGTTCAATTTGTTTTTGCTTCCGAAAATTCTCAGTCTGCATTGTACTGCACTGTACGTGGTCTATAACCGATTTGTACCATTTTCAATACCAATCTGAGTGCAAGAACTTCCAACGTTCCCGCCAAATTTGAAGTCGATCTCTTCATCTTTTCGGCCAAAAGAATGTTGACCACATAAATAACGCTGAACGGACAGACGGACATATTGAAATGGATTCTAAATTTGATGCTAATAAAAAACTAAACTACTTTGTGGATTCTCTGAAGTTTCCTTCCCTTCTAGGCATTACTAACAAAATGTTAAACTGAATATATCGCCCACTTTCGGTGATGGGCATAAAAAGAATTATAGTAAAAAATCGTTTAAAATGTAAATCAATCAGAAGAACAAAACCAATTGACTCTTTCCTGTAATCTTATCATGAGTGATGCTTACACGGTATATATAACTCCGTAGGCAAACAGTCAATGAAGTGTTTAATTTATATGCAAAAAGTGCTGCTCAAAAAACTGTAAGCTTTAACACCTTCTCAAGGAGATGTTACCACGGATGGAATATTTTATCTAAACGTAATTGTCCATGCGCTGCAGCTGCGTTCATTTTTCATTAAAGACAGAAGATATAATAAGTTTGTTACTCTGTATGTAGCAACTAGAAATGAGTAGATATTGAAAGTTTCATAAAGTTGGAATAAACATTGCAAAGAAGCACGACATTTTGAATTAACTTATTCAAGTTCCTCTGACGATCCAACGTTGGAATGTTAAAAGTAAACTACATGAATAGAATGAAAGAGCAAGCTGTTTCAATTCAATCTATTTTGTTTGAATTGAATAATTTTATAACCATAATAATACATATAAATATACATAATATATTAAAATTTAAAAGCCCAAAATTAATTTCATTCGATCTGTTTATATTTAAAAACAAAAAATTAATTTTTAAAATATTTCTATTCTTACACAATATTTTATAGTTTATTTAGTATATAATTTGCATTAACAATTTTTACACAATTGAGTTAAAAATGGGGAAAAATATCTCTTAAAATCGGCTCGGTGGTTACCTGGTAGTCTCGCAATTATATAAAGATCGACCAAAAAAGGATGATAGGGATTCAAAATACCAAATACTCCAAACTAAATAAAGGAATTTTTTTTCTTATTCTTTTGTTTCTTTCATGGAAAATATTAACAACACATAATATTTGGTTTCTCTAAGCCTTACCAAACATTCACACACACACATTCTCATAATATTAAACGTATAAAACAGTACCTTTGAGTCATAGGCATTGATAAGAAAATAAGAAAAAAAAATATATGAAAAAGCGAAACAAAAGGAAGAAATTTTATTTGAATTTAAACCGAATACTTTACGCCTTATTATTATTATTATGACCTCAAACTTAAAGTTAAAAAAGTAAATTTGTTCAGCGAATGTATAATTGCGTATAGTTATTGGTTTGTATGAGAGCGTATTTAGGAAAATTAGATAACCAGAGAAATTTTCTCTAAAGAACTTTTAAAGTTTTTCGCATTTCAAGTACCAGAAAAATTGAATTATTTTCAACAGATTTTTATAAAAATCTTTTCTGTATCTATTTCAAATGGTACTGGAAAAAACTTACTACGGGCCACTGATTTATTTATCCATTCAACGTCGAATTTGTGTTGTTAAACTAAGAAGAGCATTAATTAACTCACTCTTTAATTCCCTTTTATCTGCACTGTAAGCTACCTTTCTACTTAGATTCTTATTGAATTTTTATATCTTCTTTAGTAGATAATGCAATAAATCTATTGTAATTTACATACTTAAAGAAAAAGATTCGGTATCAAGATCAAACGATCAAGGGGAACGTACCGATCCTTCTCCCTTAGTAGGTTCATATATATAAAGGAAATTCTTAGAACTAATGATTAAATAAAAAAGAAACACCTTTCAGGTACAAAAGAGTTACGTCCTAATTTCTACATAAAAATTGAGATCAATTCGTCATACCAGTGTTCAATTCCCAGTGCGAAAGATCATCTTTTAATTGTGGTTAGGGTGTGACCGTGCAATACTGCATAATTGATCATTAAAGGCATAACATTTATTGTTCGGCGATTCCCAAGGCTGTGTCTGCATCCGATCCCTCTTTCCCACCTCTTACAAGACATAGGCCTTAAATGACTGGTCATAAAATAAAACTAACTCTATATTCGTAGATATGCAATTGTTGTACGTCTTGAAGTATACTACGTCTTACGGTCTTCCAATATTTTTTTACTAGAATGATTGTATGTATACCAGTAATAAGTAACTCTTTCTTAACTTAATCGAAGGAGGTTAAGAACATTTTCCTAGGGATATGAATTAAGAGATAATGCTACCTTGTCCAAGTAAGAATGAACTCATCATTTTTTGAATCTGTGGCCAAAAGACTGATAAATGTATTGAGACAGATTTTTGATATTTTTATTTTTTTTTTAAATTTTTTTTTGTTTATACATTAGCGCAGAGAACGAAAATAATTTTTGAAAAATAAAACGGTACAGCAGAAAAATCATTTTCTTCATAGCAACTCATTGGCTGTAATTTTCCATTTAAAATTGAAAACTAAAATCATTCTTGAAGTACTTACAAAAATGTATATATATGTATATATGCATATGTATATATATATATATATATAGTTTCAATTTCAGCTTTGTGTAATAACCTTACTCGAAAGATTTACTTTTTGAGCCATATAAAGCGATATCATTCTCAAATATTTAAGAGATCATCTAAGGAGATAAGAAGAAATTGTGAAAAAAATTCACAAAGTAGAGCATTACCCTCTTAACTGATTTCGTTTGAATAAAAGAAGTGATACGAGAATGAGACAGAGAGAAAGAGAGTGAGAGTGAGAGAGAGAGAGAGAGAGAGAGAGAGAGAGAGAGAGAGAGAGAGAGCATCTAAGATAGAAGCATTGCTTGTCAAATGAACGTAACGAATTTTCTAATTTCAGTCCTACTCCAATTTCAGTCTGAATAAAGACACACTGTAAGCAAAGAGATACATTATTTGCTTAACGTTAGAATAAAAACAGTGCAAGTTATTTGACAAAATTAAAAAAAAAAAAAAAAAATTATTCCTATCCATGTTTACAACACAGTTTCTTTCAATTTAACATGGTGTTCGAGCGTCTGATTGGTATACGGTTTCAACGGGAGACCATTGTTCTACGCTCTGCGTGACTCCTACACTTACATTATAACACCTCAACCAACCATTATCTGCAGAGAAAGACAAAAAAAAAAAAAAGAAAAGAGACCAGACATTTTAAAAAACAAAATATAAGAAAATAGTGCTTAAGGCATGATGAGCTCATTCTTCCCTTTTTACTTTGTATGTTTTTCAGTTCAATATGTTTGTGCTATACATATGATGCGTAAGCGTATCTTTTTTTGGAATTTTAAAGAACACATATTTTTGTATTTTCCAACATAAGTGAAAGAAAACCTTTAAATCTGAAGAGAGAAACCAGGCCAATATAACATATTCTAATGCAAATTTTAATACATGGGCGTGGCAGATTTTTTCTATTCTTATGAAATACCTTGGAACACAGCAAGCCATGGAATACCATGATTTGTTAAATTTGAAGCCGATATCTAATTTTTCCGGCCAAAAGAATGTTTACCGCAGCCATAAGATAGTTAAGCAGCCAGACTGATGGATAGATGGATCGATGGACACGTCTAGATCGATACCGAACTTCATATCGATCAATAATATATGCATTTTATGGAGTTTCAGAAGAATCTCTCTTATTGTTACACACGTTTTCAAAAAAAAAAAAAAAAAAATTAAATTTTAATATTCGAATATATCGAATGGGCATGGTCGAGCGTTTCTATTTTTGCATAGAGAATGCAAGACAGCTAACGCAATATTTTTTATATATTTTTGTAATTCTACCTGCTATGGTTTAAGAGTAATGAGCAAAAATTCAACTTCTTTTTGGCGTTCGAAAGCAGAGATGTTCCCTGTCTACGTTGTACTGTGGGTGTGTTCTTTCACTGATTTGGCCCATTCTCAATACCACCCTGCAAGGAATTTTAATGCTTCTGCCAAATTTGAAACCGATATAACAGATAGATGGATATGCTTAAATAGTTTCTAAATTTGAGGCTTATCAAGAATATATATATACTTTGTGGGTCCTCCGAAATTTCCTTCTGGAATTTACAAACAAAATGAAAAAAATTAATTCCCTTTACTTTCGGCGATGGATATAAAAACGATTTATAAAATGAATGAAACTGGATGTGATATATATAGAAAGATGGAAAGATTCGGATTATCTTAAGAAGAGTGCGATTAAAAAAGCATCAAGTTGTTAGAATTTCAAAAAGAGCGTTCTGAAGTTGTTAGAATTTCAAAAAAAGCGTTCCGTACACAAAACAAATAAAAACAAGTAAGAAAACTAAAATCGGCTATGCCGAAACCTTTTTACTCACCACCTTTAACTACAAAAATGTATTGCGAAAAAATTAAATATCGACACCCTATAATAATGGTCAGACCGGTTAGATTTCTTCTATTTTTATAGAATACCGTGGAAATTTGTATTCTGTAGTTTATGAGAGTAGTGAAAAAATCACGCTGAAAGCAGAGGTATTTTTAGTTTGTATTATATACTATAGGCGTGTACTTTGACCGATTTGGCCTATTGTCTGTACAAAGCTATATATAAAAGCTTTCCAGGCTTCTTCCAAATTTGACCCACAGGTCTTTATTTTTGCAAAGGGAAAAATGGCTGCCGCAGATATTCCACAAATAAGTAAATAGAGATGCACAGCCAGACGGACGGGCACGCCTAGGTGGACTCTAAGTTTGATACTGATGAAAAGATTATACACTTTATAGCGTCTCTGAAGCTTCTTTTTTGATGTAACAGATGTTTTTGCAAAACAATTTAACTCTAATACTCTATTATCGACGAATGGTCCTGATCGATCCCATCTCAAGAATATGTATAGTTTGTGGGGTCTCTCCTAAGTTTCCTTCTAGAAGTTACAAACAAAATGGCAAAATTAAAGAAAACAGGTATTAGCTTGTAGGGCATCTCAGTTACCTATAATCCGAATCAAAAAGATGTAATAATTAAATATTTTTTTGTGTGTCAGTGAACAATGTTTCCTACATCGAATGGGACTATTTATGGATCAACTGTAAAATTTTAAGGTGATATCTGATTAATATACAATTTTTTTAGTTCTTTTTTTTGGGTTTTCCATAGCGTAGCAATCCAGTTTTACTTTTTAATTCCTGCGGTTTTGAGAGCACCAACAACAGTGAACAGTCCGATACAGACAGACAAGGCGCAATCAATTTAGAATTTTTCGGAGGTCTTCGGAGGTGTTTAGTGTGTGTTATTTGTATTCTTAAAAATTCCATAAACGGATGGTTCAAATCAAAATTTTACTATATTCAGATTTTATACAGAGGATGACTAAAATAATGCATCACCTTATTGAAGAGCTGTTGTAAAAAGTGAAAAAATTAGACGAAATGTTGTCTGTGTTCAATAAAATTCAGTTTGAAATTTCGCGTCAACAAAAAAAAAAAAACAAATTGATGAAAAAGAATTCTTTGTTGTTTGGACACTTTTCTTGTTAAAGAATTTCAAGGGTACAGAAAATGAGAAAAGACAAAAAAAAAAACGAAATCAATTCGTTTACAAAAATAAACATCAAAGATAAATTTAAAAAGTAATAAAAAAAAAAGTATAACAAGTAAGTAAAAAGTCAAGAACCAGAAAATAAAATGAAAAGTTTTTTACTAAATAATCTCTTTTTCTCTGACAATAAAAGAAAAAGCGAGTAATGCGGTTATATAGAGTTAAGCATGAATTGTGCTTAAGTGTCAACCATTAGGCATTGAAAAGGGAATGTCTTCAATATGTTATTGTGATTATGTCGAATTCTTTATTATAACAAATAAAAATATTAGAAATATATATATTAAATAAATATGAATATAAATTATAAATATGTATATAAAATATATATATGTATATATAATATAAATTATAAATATAGATATGTATAAATATAAATATGAATGAATATAATTATTACTATGATATCACTTGTCAGTCATGAAACGAATGTAAAAATAAAAATGTTTGTACTCCGTCTTATTTAGATAAGACTTTTTGGTAATTATGAGTGATCCTTAAGAAAGATTAAGTTGAATTTCGATCATATGAAACCATTTCATTAATATTTTTCCTGGGTAATCCTGACCAAATATACGCATTAAATATTTCTTTCTGTAAAAGTTTGATTCATTTAATATAATCCTGTGATGGGCAAGAAAAGCAAAAAAGCAATAATTTTGAAATTTTTCATGATCACAACTTGCTTTGATTAAGTTCTACTCCGAAATAATTTCTCGTCGTCGTATACGGTGTCCTATATACAGTATTTATTGCACTGCATAAAAATCGGACAAAGAATTCAACAAAAACGTTCTGAAATTCACTCCGAATTAGCTTTTCTTCTAACTCGACTCCACTTTCATTAAAGACACACATGATTTATTTAATTTCAAAATAATAATAAATGAAAGTAAAAGTACGTCCGATATTCTTAATATATATAAAAAAACTGAATAACGTCTTTAATATAACTTTTTGTCGTTCTTTTCATTTAAGTATGAGGTGTACAAACCAGATTCCGCCGTTTAATAAAAGATGGCTTCAAACACTAGAAAGTTCTATTGAAATTGCCAGATGTAATATCAGATATGATATCAGTTTGACTATTTGGTAACAATGTAAACTTAGAGTTATTAGTGAGTCCGTATCAGCATCGTATTATTTTCTATTTCGTGTGAAAATCTCCAGTTTTACGCCGAATTAGTGGCGTTTACGGGAAATTTTAGTTTCCCTATCATGATATCGTGAGTTTTCTGCATAACGAATTTCAACCCCATACAACCCCATACGCCAAGAAAACAGTTAGTGGCAGTAAGCTCTTATCAGCAGACATTACTCCTTCGGACTAACACCGCCTATAAAGGATTAGTTGTTGCAAATTCAAGTCAGGCTTCCATTCTTACAATAATATCAAAGAAGTATTTCTTTTTATGCAATATCCCCCTAATTCACTATTCAAAAGAATAGACAGACTTGGAAATAATAAAAAAAAAATTTTCATGTGCAACCATGATGTTTAATGAATAAATATAAGTCGTTTTTTTTTGCAGTCAGTTTTCTTTCCCTTACGACATTCACATTTTATCTAAAAGATCGAATACGTGGCAGCTAATGAAGGACAATACTTTTTTAAAAAAAGCGCAACGTATCGTTCTATTCTAATAAATTTCTCATTTTTAATAGAAAACGGCGAAAACTTCTTCTATTAAAGCTATTGCTTCTTTAGTTTTGGTCTGCTTTTCTATTCATGAGTACTTCTATGTCTTCTATAAATTTCTCTGTTTCTTCACTGTTTGTTTCACAATAAGAAAAACATCTTATTTACATAATTACACACAATTGAATCAACTCCAAATAGAATTACTTTTGCATCCAGAGACTAATTAAAAAAATGCATGCACTTATAGCCAAAGTAACTACCTGAGAATTGACACGATGAACAGAATAGGCGAGCTATTACTAATACATTTAACTAATCGTAACTGAAAAACATGTGAAATAATATAGAAAAAATATGAAAACAATTTCAGGAACTCATAAATCGATTTGGATGATTTCCTTGATTATGAAAGGGAAGAATTCACGATGAAATTGGTTTTTTATAGATTAAGTTTTTGTAGATGGAGTAATCTCAGTGTCCCAACGAACATGTTAACAGATGTATACATGGATGAACCTGTTTTGGAAATATATAAATTCTTTAGTCTTTTTTTTTCGGCAAGTTTGTTGCAAGCGTGCTTTAGGACACGTAACAACGTGTTCAATCACTGACTTTGATGTATATACAAACAATTAATTTCGAACTGCGTAGTAAATTCATAACTGATGATGTGTCATTAGATTATAATTGACATCATTCTTACACACAATATATCTAAGCGATTCTGTGATAAGCGCTGGTTACAAATTGAAAGTAGTACATGAGAATGAGGTGTAAAATATTTTTCATATCTTCTCAGATTTTTGAATTGTGACATTTAATCGAGAAATGAAGTTGCAATACTTGCAGCTTAGATAATTCCACAAATAAACATACATGAATATATACGAATATATATGAAGTATGAAAAGAATTTTTTCGGATTTTTTACAAGAGGTTAAGAAATTAGTATTTTAATAGTAGGAATTAGAAGTTTTAATTTTACGTTTTTCATGCTGTTCTGACTTTGAATACCGGACTCACAAGTAACGTTAAAGTCATTAAATGAATTTTAAAGAAATATTTTTTAATTTGGTTACCTTACGTTGGTTACGACGTTAATGCATTTGTAATATTCTCGTATACATTCATTAACGAAATCAAGAAACTCATTAGCTGAACGCACTAGCAATGATTTATGATCGCATTCATGCATTAAAGTGCGAATGTTCAAATAATGATGTTGCCGATGATGTTACCGTGCGCTTCTTCAATGCTGATAATGATTATGTTTCTGAAGATGCTGATAATGGATATATGTTTTTTTTTTTTTTTTTTCTTTCAACTATTATTACTTTAGTTTTTTTGTTCACACTCTTACATGCATTTGTGTGTAATGGCTGCTATGGTAAAAATTCCTGTAAATCGTATAGACAGAGGTGAAAATTTGCCATCAATTATATTCACCTTTGACGCTTAACACTTGGAGTTAAATTTAATTAAGCGATACTTGTATATAATACAACAAACTTGAAGGTGCGAAAATATATAGTAATTGATTTTAATAAAAAAAAAAAAAAAAAAAAATTATTTGCGAATAAAATTATTAGTTGACCTTACAAGTTAACATTTCAGATAAGCTTCAATACATCTTTAGTGACCTAAGCCACTAAACATTAAATATTTTAAAACTAAATTTAGAAATTAATCGAATAATAAATCGAATAAATTTCTCTAAATCGTGTATAATTCATTCATCAAGCGTTCTTGAATTTTAGCCTTAATCTATGGAGCTAGACTAAGATACTATAGATCTCTGTACGTTTCAATTTTTTTTAAAAGCCAGAGCTCCAAAAATACGGGATTGGCAATCAATCAAAGTGATATATTGAAGTCAAATCTAAATTTAATGTTTATCAGACAAAATGTGGAATTTTGTATATTATCACAAAAGGGCAGACAAAAATGTTAGTCTATTTTCTTCCTCGATTCTGAATACAAAGAACATAAATTATTTTATTAATTGTATATAATCCCAACAATTGGCTAATCGGGACTATTTTGATGCTAAACATTTTACGATGGGTATGAAGAACATTTGGGCCAAATATTAAATCGAAACCACCTGCGCATATTTCAAAGAGATAACTGTAAACAACTCTTTCAATTGACCTTTAGAGTTGAAATTAATTTTGAAACAAAATTAATCGCGTTTTCAATTAGAATTTTTGTTTTGTGTATGGAAAGTTAAATTGGCCATATAAGGATATTTAAAATCAATTTTTGATCTTAGGAAATCTTATATGGACGTAGGTTTTCATATTATTACGTAAAAAATTTTAATCGCATGTTTTCCTTTCTTAACTTTTTTCGCTGAAGCGATAAATTGATCTGTATTTAAAATATTCTCTTCACTTCTTTATTTTAAAATTAAATCTATTATTCTCGCATAATTTTCACTTACTTCTCTTATCGGAAAGAATAATACGATTAGAAATTTGCGCAGAAGTGTATAAATTTACAACGATCGCGCTTTTGCAAAATATATGATTAGTTTGTTAATGATACAGAGTTTTTTCCTCATTAAAAACTACATTTTAATACCTTGAATGTAAAAGTAAAACAAACATCATCGATTAACATCAAAAGAAGCAAACGAAAATTCCACTTCCTTATAAGAAGCCTCCCTCTAGGTTATCTTTTTTTGTTGCATCTACTAGCCAATGGATCAGTCGAAAGGAAGTTTTTGAGGAATAGAGAAAGGATCCCATTAGAAAATCCGTCTAATCACGAGATGAATTTTAGATTAAGATTAAGAGAAAGACAATGCTAGAAAAACTATGCTGAATGGTACTCCTTGATTATTGAATTGTAACAAAAAAGTAATACATCTCCTGTAATCTACACAACAGCTTTATTATATCTCCATTCCTCTGTTCTTTCGTGTTTAAACAGAGTTTCCAAGTTTAAAAAAATAAAATGAAATGAAGCCGTAGTCCATATATCGAATAAAAAGAATCAAAAGATTCGGCGAAGACCGATATTTATTTATTTACTTCATTATTCTCATTACACAATTAATTTGGAACTGAGAGGTTCATTCAAAACTTTGTTGTATTGTTTAGTATAATGAAATGCAAAATTAAAAACGTTTGCAAAAGCTCATAATTACAGGTAAATATAAAATAAAATTAAAATATGAAAATATTTATGCGCTTGAGTGCATTTTCAAGCTATTATAAAAGGGGGAAAAAATAAATTAAATGCCAACTTAACCAAGAAATGAAAGGAAAGCTATACCCTTTTGTTTGAAAGCTTAAGTCTTGAAAGCACAGCACTGTAACGATGGAAATAACTGAAGCATTTATGTATATTACAGGAATATAAAGTATATATCAAATAATTTCTCAATAATGTTTAGTTACAAAAGACAACAACAGCAAGAATAATAAAAAAAAGGAAAAACGACAACAAATCGAGAGGCTATTATGCTTTGAACGAAAATGGTGTGGTTGTTGAACTGAGGGACAGCAAAACTACTGATAGCAGCACTAAAAAAGATCATTACACCTTAAATATGAAAATTCTTAAGAAAAATGATCTTCAGTTTTTTATTTTTTATGTAGTTGTGTTTTTTTTTTTTTTTTCATTATGCTCCTATGTGATATAAAAGAACAGATGCAAGACTATACACAGGCGCAGATGTTTTTTTTATTTATTGTGTTTTGGATATGTATGTAGAACTGTGCTCAAGCATTTAGAAATGCCAGACATTGTGGCATATAAAACATTGTTGAACTTTATATATACATACATATATATATACATACATACATGCATATATACATACACATCTATATGTATATATATATATATATATACATGCAGAACACGACAAAAAGAAGAAATGAAAAATAACACAGCGTATAACCCATGTCATGTTAAAAATACCCACGCATACACAATCTTATAAACACCAAACACATCACATAAATATCTTTAATGCTTTTAAGAGATTAGATATTGAATACAATAGAATAAATATGTATCCAAGTACATTTAGGTATACACAAATACTAAGCATATCAGATTGTTCAAATGACTTTTTTTTAGCAGTCTTTCAAACGATCGATTATTAGGTCCATGCAGAAAGTATTTTTTCGACTTTATAATTCCTTTTCCTTTCTTCGTTCAATACAGTAAATGGGTTCGAATTATAGAACCCTATTACAAAATACATCAGTTGGACAATCGGCACTATTTTTGAACAATTGTTATTCTATCTTCTTTAAGTCCATATATGCGATGGGTTACAAGTAAAACAAAATTATATAGTTTTCGTATTCTCAAGACTTTTTTAAAATTATTTAGAAATTGGACTAAACTTAGCAAGAATTTGACAAAAATTCTATTATAATTTTTGCCAAGATTTCAAGAAGACGCTCCAAAAGCATACATGGATAGATAGTCAGACATGCACGGCTCAATTAGTTAAATTAGAGTCTGATATGTTTATCAAAAGTGATGACCAAATAGACTCCCTTATCTAGAAAAAACTGAAATTTGTGATTTCAAAAAAAAAAAAGCTAAATGAAATTCGGATCATCTTTCGACACTTCTAAAAAAACTCATCAAGTGATGACTGAAAAAGTTCACGTTCAGGTTAATGATGAGGCCTCTATAGCTTACATATTGATGGGTGTTGCAGGCAAAATGTAAAAATTAAAGTATCGACCATACAAAAACCTTTCAGAATTTAAGAAAGTATTATATATTTACGGTTTTTAACTTTCTGTTGAATAATTTTCATCGCTTTAATTTTTTTTGGTATTTCGTTTTCTTTGGGTAAACATTATCTTAGATTATTTAATGTCATCATGACAATTCCAAATTTCTATAAAACTGAAATTTTTTTTTTCTCCGAATACTTATCCGGAACGGTCTGGAAGATCAAAAAAGTTCGAAGGCAATAAAATTGATTATTGGATGAAAACCAAGCTCAAACAAGATTTCTCCAGAACAGCAATTGCACGTCTTTTATTTCTTTCCTCCGGAAGGCGTATTTAAATAGACAAAGAGCCGTCTGCATCCTTAAGAAGTGACTTTCGCTATACAGATCTGTGTATAGATACTCAAATTCAAATGAATTGGTGAGTTTTTTTCCTTTGTAAACCCTAGGTCCTGATGTGAAAGCATAAAAAAATCTCGAAACATGAAAGGGAACAACAAAGGATGATAAAAAACTCATGTTTCATGACAACCTTTATGTTTCTTTTTTGTAATTTTTCCTTTTTTTTTTTGTCAGTCACGAATCACGCATGTGGTTGTCACCGACAAAAATGGCCGCAGCATAGAATTTGTTTGCCCAAACGGCAGATGTTACGTCTTTACGGGTCGAGCATACGGCCGCAGCCATATAGCGTGGTCTACGGTACTGGGAATTGAGGGTTGGTATACCGACTTTCTAATCGCGCTTTTTATCTTCTGGGCTATTCTCTCTAAGCCCTCTCTAAAACGCATTCCAGTCAAAAGGTCTGGATGTCTGTACATCAGTTAAGTTTCACTACTTTAAGGTTTTATAAAACAAAAGCATTTGTTTTGAGAGTTAACAGTACTACCAGATTTTAAAGATAGAATTTTTTTTAACGGCTTAGTGGATGTCTTGAAAATTTTAAAATGTATGGAAAAAATTCATTACCTGAAGTAAACTGTTTGCATGAAATTTCGTGTTTTCCATGAATGCTTCAAAAAGCTTGGCTGTGTCAGATGAAACCCTAAGGTCTAATCTCTTCTTTCTTGATTCTCTTATGAACAAACAAACGTTTTTAGATTTGAAACCATTTCAAACAAAAATATGCTAATACAAATATAAGGCTGAGAGTATTTCTAGCAAGAAATTAATAGTTTAGCATGAAATTTTTAGAACTGACTATGAATTCGACTGCAGAAATATACATTTTCTCCTTGCAATACCGCAAAGAAGCTGATCATAACAGAATAAAATGTCCATAACGCATATCAAAATTTTATATGCTTTTTTTTGGATAAAATATAAACGAGATGTTGAACTAAAACTTTGTACAAATATATCAGACACTTCTATATATATATATATATATATATATATATTTTAAACAGTCTTTAGTGCAAATAACATTTACAATAATGTGAATGAATAAAAACCAGAATGAATCGATTAATTTTAATAGCATAGTCTGCACAATTTGGAACTTGGTATTATTTACTATCAATGTTCGGCCCTCTGATTTAATAAATATCGTTTTCAAACTTAAGATTGTATTTCACGAAGTTCAGAAAACGATGTAGATTACCAACAAACAACATCAAGGGAAAAAGTTACTTTTAGTCTTCTCCGTACTAGGATTCATGATGGCACGGTTCACTATATAGCTTTATGGCTTTTAGTTTAACCAAAATGCGGTCGAATACAACATTGATCCAATATCTAACAACAGTGAGAAAAATTTCTTTGTTAACGCGGTCAGGTTATGGAACGTGCTGCCACTTTATATTAAGACCATTGTACATGAATAGGTTTAGAACAGCGATCAGAGCTTTTTATAATAAACAGAATTTTTCATATATATATATATATAATAATTTTTATAATAATTAATTATGTTTGTTAACTTCTTTCTTCTCCCTCTTAATTTACTTAATGTACTTCAGTATATTCATTATTCTTTAATCTTTCTTCATTCTTCTCTTTATTCTTTTATTCTTTTTTCTAATTTATTCGTGCCGGATAAGACCTTGCGAGCTTAGTGGTATACTAATTATTTGTTATATTAATCAAATATTTAATGTTTACTATTTCCAACTATTTTATTACTTATTAATTGACATAACATCTGTAAGTACAAATAAAATATATAAATAAATAATAAAAAATTTTAGAATTTTCGTAAAGATTAATTTTAAACCCTCCATTCTGCAATTATTTCCTTTTGTTAATGTTCTCCTTTGGCTACTAAATGTTTTGCATCTTGTGAATATGAATTTTAGACCTTTTGCCTTCGCTTTTAAAATGTCTTTCTCTTTTATAATTTTTTATTTTTTTTTATTTTCATTTCTTGATATGGATAAGACAAAATCAACTTCATTCGCAAATTTTCATTCTATATATAGATTCCATATATTTTGTTGTAAACCTTTGGTGTTAACTTAAACTCTTTTATAAAGCTCTCTTTAAAGCTTAAAAAAAAAAGATTAACAATAAATAAAAAAAAAAAAATATACTCATAAACTGTAAATTATGCAATAAAAAGTTTATATTCTCGCTTATGTGAACGTAAGCATTTACATGCACTAATAATAAGAAAATGCATGAAAAGAGAAAAATGTGGTTCAACTATGAAGGTCATCTAGATCGATTTAATTGCTATTGGCATGAAATTGCAAAAAAAATTATAGAATTACACATAAATGACTATCTCTCCAACAACAAGAGCGGTACAACAACAACAGCTACAAGAATTATAAAAAACACAAAATCTGGTCTGTTTGACTCAACACGTAGAGGACAAAGAAATTCCTCAGTATGATAATCATTTATGCGCAATGAGTATGTACGTACTTACTTTCAAAAAGGGGCATATACGTTTAAGAGAATGGAAAAAGTAGTCATTTAAGCTGAACATAATTTTTCGGTTTTCACTACAGCGGGTACTTCGATTATTTGTCGAATGTTTATATACACGATCAGCACGATCACCTGATTGGGGTCCTGTTTCTTTGTTTATTCAGATACGCCTTATATATTCTTAATGTGCTTGGATAGAAGAGCCAACTTACAGCTGCATTTTGAGTTTGTAGTTTTCTTGATTTGCTTCATAACGAAATCGATATTAGGTAGTTTTGTGCGGATTATTGCTCTGGAATAGCATATTTGATTTAACACACGCGTTACGAACACTACAAACAACGACTAGCCCGAAGAGACCCGAGAGAGAGAGAGAGAGAGATTAGTGTCAGATGTTTTCTGTATGTATGTATGTATATCTCCGTTACCCTTATCTTAGTCGAATTATAGCATTAGAGAGCGGATTGGAAGAGAGATAGAGAGAGGCATTATTTAAAAAAAAACAATTTCGTCTCATTACAAACTAATAAGAAGTATACAAGAATATTCGGTGCAAGCCGAAGTTTCATTTTTTTTTATTTTTAATATAATTTACCATCATTCTCGAGAAAATCTCTAAATCATTTGTCAAAGAAATAAGAAAACTTTCGCATGCACAAAGCAAAGAACGAAAGAGGGCAAAGACAATGAAGCATAAGACAGGCCATTAACTACTTTCTTTACTTTAGAAAAAACTTAAAAGGATACTATAATAGTAATTGGTATGAAAAGAACGAACCTCTCTGTTTGTTATTGTTTGCTACGAACTCGTATTCTTGAGTTTTGTTTTATTAGAAAATGTGAATACGATATAGGCACAGGCACTACTGACATTACATAACTACATAGGAATATTTATATGGAGTTTGCTTTTGAAGTCGAGCGCTTGTTTTTTTTTTTTCGTTTTTTTCTTATTAAACGTTTGTAAGGTTATGAAACATTACATAAACCTTACGCATAAGTACTGGCATCTACGCATCTATGCTATGCTTTCGTTTATGTTTTTATATTTATATGATGCAGCACAATTGTAATTTCTTTCATAAGTTTTATACCCATTACCGAAGGTTAGGTTAGGTTAGGTTAGTTATTTGGTTTGTAACTTCCAGAAAAAAACTTCGTAGAATCCACAAAGTATATATATATTCTTGAAATTTAGGAACTATTTAAGCATATTCGTCTGTCTGTTATATCGCTTTCAAATTTGGCAGAAGCATTGGAATTTCTTGCAGGTTGGTATTGAGAATGGTACCCAAATCGGTGAAAGAACGCACCCACAGTACAATGTAGAAAGGGAACATCTCTGCTTTCAAACGCCAAAAAGAACTTGAATTTTTGCTCATTACCCTTAAACCATAGCAGGTAGAATTACAAAAATATATAAAAAATATTGCGTTAGCTATCTTGCACTCTCTCTATGCAAAAATAGAAAGGGTCGACCATGCTCATTCGATATATTCGAATATTAAAATTTAATTTTTTTTTTTTTTTTGAGAACGTGTGTAGCAATAAGAGAAATACTTCTGAAACTCCATAAAATGCATATATTCTTGATCGATATGAAGTACGGTATCGACCTAGATGTGTCCATCGATACGTCTGTCCATTAGTCTGGCTGCTTAACTATCTTATGGCTGTGGTAAACATTCTCTTAGCCGGAAAAATTAGATATCGGCTTCAAATTTAACAAATCATGGTATTCCATGGCTGGCTGTGTTCCAAGGTATTTCATAAGAATAGAAAAAATCTGCCACGCCCACCTACTGCAATTTAGTTTTTCCTACATTTTTTAAGATAAATGTGGTGAGTATAGAAGATTCGACACAGCCGAATATAAGTTTCTTACTTGTTATATTTATATTTTATTTGTGATACCTCTTGGCGAGTTTCAATCTGAAAGGCTGGCATTGTTACCATGTTTTTAAAAATATTTTTCTTAATTTTTATCATTTTAAGGATCTTCTACTATTAAGCATTATAAAAAGGGATTTTTGGCGATTTGTATTGGATTTTCGATATATATATAAAATACATGATATATAGCAGGTAGACTGAAAAGTTCGTAGGCTCATACATAGATGGCGCTACTAGTATTAAATCCATATAATTTTTAGTTAGCCCTAACCTTCAAAAGACACGTGTATAAATTTGACAGTAGTTTCACTATTAATAGCATTTTTAGTGAAGCAACTTTTGTTAGTTTGAAAAAATGGATACAAAGGAATTTCATGTGTTAATAAAAAAAATACCAAGAATACAAAAAAAATTACCATTGAAGCTAAGGCTTGGCTTGGTAAACATTATTCGGATTTTGCACCAGGAAAATCGACCGTAAGGAAGTGGTTTGCTAAATTTAACCGAGGCGAAACGAAAAATGGTTATTGAATTAAGGAAATAGTTCGCGATCATTCCAAACAAATGACCGTTTGTCATTTTTGTGGTAAAAGCATAGGGCTTCTGATATTTCTGCATAAAAAATTGAATGAAGTTACATTTATAGATCTATTTGAAGTTTATATAATTTTAAGAGATTTTTTGCTGGGAGCGAAAAAGGCGATGGAAGAGGGCACTGTCCCTATTGACAATGAAGAGTAGGAACGATCGCCTCTCCAAGTTATTGCAACTCATGTTGCAGGTGGAATTCCTCCCAATTCTACTTGCCACTATTTTTGCAGCTTCTATCACCTTGGAGCGCAATCTACTTCACACCCTATTCTGGTATATGATGTACTTTTTATCGCAACTTCACAATTTCTTCCCAAAACGCCTCGATATTCTTCTAGTTTCACCACCGATTCGCACTTAGAAATTCGATTCACTCACTTCTTTTTGTACCTATCCATACGAAAATGGTTCAAGAGTGCTTTTTGATGCATTTTCAGCTTTGCGGCTGCGTTATAAAACGGAATGTGCCGCTCATTGTTCGAAGCGCAACCTCCTTTATTTGTAAAATTTTAAACACCTGAACTTCCTGAAAAATAATTTGAATCGAAATTCATAACCGTTTCGTCTTACTAATACTTAAACTTGTGAAATTAAGTGGCAATTGTGTGGTTTGGCTTTTCCATATCCAGTTTGTTATATATTTGAACTTATAATCGTATTCCGCGTAACACCACAGATATATGAAAAGCCAAAACGACTCTTTGTTTTTGTGACTTTCTTGACTAAGAATCTTCTTTTACAATTCTCTTCGCTTATGACTAAGAACCAGTTACAAAATACCGAAATATTTCCGTTCGCTACCTACAACGTTTTTGATTAAAGCCTGCATACTTAGTTCGTTTAACAAGTTACACATTTTGTTTGGGGGGCCAAACTGGACCTAAAAGAGTAATATTGTGATATCGGTGAAAATTGGAATCAACGTGAACTTTTAGATTTACAGTCGAATTTAATAGGCAACCGGACCAACGTGATCTTAATAAACACAAAGAAACGTAATCAAAAATCTACTAATCAACAATAATAGTAATCAAGATAAAGTATCTCAAAGAAACATCGAACTTAATTTATTACAATGGTGATATATACTGTGGACTCTATTAGTATTTGAAGTTATCAAAGGCTTTACCAATTTAATTAATTTAACTTCATTGTGAGCACAGTCAAATTTATTTTGTTCTGCAAATACGTACCATTTAAAAATGTTTCCGTGGCAATCATTGTCTCATCCGCTTTCACAAACGTCGCTAATATAACGTGAACACCTAAAAAAAAATGAATGAAAATGAGGGTTAAAGTTTTTGTGTGTTATTCTTTTTTATTTTATTCTTTCCTAAACTAATATATTTACGATATATTTTACAATATCTTTGTTTATTTAAATAAATTAAATTACATGAATAAAAAAATATTAAAAAATCAATTGTGTGAGACCGCTAATTGTAGTGCATAACTATGGACAGAAAAGCTTTGAAAAGAATTTCGAAATGAGTTCAAATTTAAATCGACATGTACTTGATTAAATTACTTTTGTAATATTTTGGATTTTAAGTTTTTTTTCGTTTTTTTTTACGAATTGTTTTCTTATTCCACACGCTAGCTTCCAAATCTAATTAGAGAATTTGCGCCCTGTTTCACAAAAGAGTTAAAATCTTTGCGCCCCCTTGAATAACGACTAGTTCAAAGATGGACGCATAGACGCTTCGATAAAAGAGGTTAACATATATACATATATATATATATATATATATATATATCTTACACCAAAGCAATGTTACGCTGTGGAAGTGTCAAACAAAAGTTCAAATTTACGCCAAAATTTATATATTTCGCTTTAACATCTTAAAGTTTTATTCGATTTTTACTTTACGGATATTTTGTTCTCAAAAAGGCATCTTTTGTTTGATATAACCAAAATGACCGAAAGACCAAAAAGCGAAAAAGCTAATAAAAATAAATTAAAAGGATATTTTCGATAAAACCAAAAAAAAAAACACCTTTTCTCAATTTTATAAATGTTACCCAACCAAAGTTACCTTACAAAGCCTTGCTCTTTAGACCACCACCTTTTTGGTTCCCTCATAATGAAAACTTTTGCGCATTATGTTGAATATTGTAATGTGAAAAAGTTTGCGTATGCATCGCTTTCAGTGCGGTGGTTGGTGCCTTGACCATATTAATGAACATCATTAATAACAGCATATAATTCAGGTGTGAAACCAAAATTTATGCCAACATAAATTTAAGAAAAAAGTGGTTTTTACCTTCTTTGTTCCTTTGCTGTTTTCGTTTTAATTTCGAAACTTGTCAAAATTAGCTAGATATTCCAAACAGCTCAAAAAGAAATAATTTACATGCATTCATATAAAAAAGGGAACGGATTATGTGTCTTAACTTACGAGTAAACGTTTAAAATAACGTCTTATATACCCACCAACGGCGAGCGACTAATGTGTACTAATTTTGTATCATTTCATTTATATTTCTATCTTATGTTAAGTTTTTCAAAATAAGCAATAATTTTTGCTTAAATTAGTCAGTTACATCTAAAAATCGAATTTTCAATGCTTAACCACACCCTTTTTTTGACGATAAACATTGTTTGCTCAATTCGCTCTTGATGTATGGAACATAAATTCTGAACAAGGATAAAATAGCAGATGATTCGACATTTGACGTTTTGTTTAGCTATATTTAAGATCTTGAATTCAATTCGAGAATTCAAGAGTACTCGTTATCTCTTGTCTATCTTTGTCTTTATATCTCTAAAGGTATTCGGTAAAAATTCAAGAGTACTCGGTATCTCTTGTTTATCTTGTCTTTATATCTCTAAAGGTATTCAGTAAACAAGCAGTCGTACGCGCAAATCAGAATAGGTTTTTATATATTTTTTTCATCTTTGAAGTTAAACCATCTTTGATCTATTTTTAACTCATTTACATAACCTCAAAGTACGGTAGAAAATCCGTTTTATCATTTTGTGAAATTTGCACCCAAATGGATGCAAAGAAAACATATCGGGTCCGAATATGAAACTAATGGTTCAATTTAACAAAGAAATGTTCTGACTAATAGAAAAAAAAAATATATAAAATAAATAATATTTGGATCGTATTATTTAATAAATACATAATAAGCATGCAAAGCTATAGAAAGTTTTGCTTCTTGTGGATTTTTTTCAAAAATATCAAGATCAAAGCTTTTCTCCATCTTCGTATTTCCACTATATTCGATTTTATAAATTTATCTTCGTATGAAAATTATTTCTCATTTCAGCAATACTGATGGTAACTATAATTAATTAATATTGTTGTGAAGAGAGAAAGAAACGTCTTTTTCGTTTTCTTCGGCTTGTGAAGAACAGATTTTGTTCCTTTGTTAACTTGCCTGGGGTAGGCTCGCCGTTCATGTCAGGATTCCTGAAATCCATACGGATTAAAAAAAGAACACGAGTTTACCTTTCAATGAATATATTTACACCTTTTCCTTTATGCTGAATATTATTATTTATTATTACACCTCTTATACTCTCTGATACAATATTTTGAATTACTTATATTTATATTCCGTCCAAATAATTTTTCATTATCGATCACTCTTTATAGAACGACTTTTATTTTTATTCCGTTTTCACAGTCCTAGAGAACACGTCCATCCACGTTGCGTTTTGGTACCAGAAGAGAACCGGAAGCGACGGTGTTCCCCACTCGTGTCCCGTTTACATCTTCTGGGTGGCGTTGCCACCCATTCATTTCGTACCCCAGGGTCGCATTTTCGCCCTTTTGCCTACTGCCTACTGCCTACTGCAGTAACCCACAGCAAAAACCCACACAGTAGTTAGGGAGGGAGAGCGTGTGGACCAAAACGAGGGTACGACTGTGGTCCTCACAGGCTTAACTGAAGGCTTTTATCTAAGTACGGCAAATTACTAGAAAATCTTTAGTAGCCTGCTCACTACTTTTGCAGGATAGTTCATAGTAGATGACGTTTTTAAAATTCATAGGCATATTCTTTGCCTAACCCGATTGTTAAAAGTCAAAGTAAGTTAATCTATGCGTAGTGATAGCCGTCAGTGAATTGTCGTAAAAAAATGTTCCCAAAAAAGTGTTTACGAATTAACAGCTTTTCTTTGGCCGAAAAGATACTTTCAGTTAACAAAATCTTCTAAGTCGGTTGTCCGGTTGTTGTATGTAAAACTATAGGATGGGAACGTCAGAACGCGCGCAGCGGTTCGACACTACAATTATTACATCATCAAATGTGAATAAATAATACGCGTTGAAAATGTAAGAGAGAAGAAAGTGTAATATTTCCTTAAATTATTTAACAATATTTGCGTATTAATCTAACGGCTTGATTTTTCAGATAACGATTATAAGTTTCAAATTTTGTCTAAAAAAATCCGATTTAAATTTTTCGTTTTTGAAATTTTTTGAAGATTTTGTTCTTTACAAACACAAATACGATGATGAATACAAAAAAATAGTATCGGCCTTTATCTTGTTTAGAACAGATTGCACATAAGGAATCATATTCGTGAGCAATGCAGTTATATCACAAAAGTTAGTACCAAAAAAAGCGATTATTGAAAGAAAAAGTACAAATAGTAATAAACATTTATACGAAAAAAAAAGGTTTAATTCAAAATAAATTCATTTTAGTTTCAAAAAATCCTAAGGTTAGCTTTTATTTTCTATTTATAATAATTAGAAACCTTATTTGGAAAATTGAAAACATTTTGATTTTTAATTCTGAATATCTTTTAAAAAAAACTTTCTGGAACAACTGGATTAATTTTTGTTAAATGAATTTCAAGAATTTTTTTAATCAAAAGACCTATACTGTATGTAAATGTGTGCTTACATATTCATTCAATATTTTCATAAGTGTCAACAAACTGCTAATCAATTTATTTTTTCTTGGTAGTATTGCTTTTTGAATTTTTTTAAATTTATCAAAAGTATTTAGAAAAAAATGTTCTAGTCAATGCATTTATAAATAATATTTATATGGCGCCATTATATTGCCATTTTAAAAGTGTGTCAAATTATTTTTATTGAGAAAAAATAAAAAAAAAAAAATATTTATACGATTCACACATGATTTCCAATTCGAAATGGACAATTAACGGTAGCGATAAAAGCTTCTATCTATAAAACATTGGAATCTTAATCGCGTTATCAAAATCGTACAATTCTCTTTAGATATGAATATGAATTATTTGTATTTGCAAGATCCCTTATAGAGATCGAGTTAAACTACAGGTAGAGAGACTCCAATAACTTGAACTTATTTTCATCAATAATTTACGATATTGGTTACACATATTTGCGACAACTTTAATAAAAATATTTACAAAAACCACCTTTAAGTTCTCTGCAAAATTGGACCTAATCGCATACAGATAACATTAAACTTTTCAATCGATATGAGAAAGTATGCGATCTCAATGTAGTTTACATGAAAGTTGAAGAATTTCTAAGAATTATATGATAATTGAAATAATAAATAAAAGAAGAGTTTCCAAATTCTAGCAATCATATCTTCAATGATATTGTTACGAAAATTTGGGCCTTTCCGTACTTTTACGTTTAAGGCTTAGTACGTATCTCTGAATCGCTCTGAAAAGCTTGGATTTTGGTTATGTACAATTTTCTTTATTTAGGAAGTAATATTCACAAACTCAATTATTTTACAATTTATTACAAAGTAATTATTTCCTCAACAATTGGTTACTCCTCTAATATTTTTAATCGACTCTGGTGTTCTAAGCAAAATGCTCTGCTTATAAACCCTACGTATATCACAAACTCTGCATACCTTCTGCTCTTAACCTGAATTCGTAGTTTCATTAATCCCTTTCATGTCAGGTTTCGTGGAAATTCTTTGCTAAGCTTTGCCAGCTGCTAATATGTCTTTTTATGACTGTCGTAGGAATTTCCACCCCTTAGATGTATCAAATTTTTTATAATTGCCTTGTACTAGTTTGTCATTTTCGTAACAATATATATAATTTATCCGAAAGATATAAATTTTTTGGATTAAACTGAGATGAGCGCTAACAATTATGACTGACTCTTAGACTTATTTAAAAAAAAAAAAACCCGATTTTTAATCGTCATGTGGTCGATTTAATGAAATTAAGAAATGAATATCTGTATGAGCTCTTCATACTTTACCCCAGACTTAATAGGCCATGTTATTTACTTTTGCCCGAAAGTTGAAAAAATTACATTTTAACTGTTCGGCTCATCGGGTCTACCGTATTAGAAATTGCATTCAGGTATGTTAGCGCGCTTCGTATCTTCTGGTTTAGTATCTTCTACCTTTCATATATTTCCACACTTCAAAAAGTTTGGTCCTGTGAGCCTGTGAGTCGATTTAACGAGATGACTTTGCGACTTAACCATACCATCCAAAACAATACGAAAGGAACCTTATAAAAAAATAAGTTTCTTTCTGACAAAAAAAAAAAAAAGAAAAGAGTTTCTGTCGAGCTGAAAACTGTTCCCTTTGTTCCCGTAAGTTTTTGATTAACATTTTAGGTAAATATTTATGAGAGATCAGACCACAGTTATATTTTAGAGTTTCTAGTAATGTCTCGGGTATGTAATAAAAATTTTATGACAGTCGTACTTTTTTTTTTACCAAAAGTTCATAGTATTAGTTTAGGAAAATACATGCAATTTAGAAAGAAGAAGCAATGAGATATTTGGATATTCTTCATCATATGGATTTTATTAAATTCTTTGGGGTAACATTTTAAACCGAATTTTTTCAAAATACATATATAAATCCATTTTTCTCTTTTTAAGTTCTCGATAGTGCAGTACAGTATTTAACTATCGCCTTAGGAAAAAAAATTGATATTAATATTTCAAATGGGGCAAACATCATTTTTGAAAAAATTTTCTGCCTTTTTAACGTTTTACTTGCAAAATTATAATGAAATTGTCATTTATCTTACACCTTAAATATATAGTAGGCACATAAACGCTATATTGAGTTTTAAACTATACTTCGCAATAAATACGTTGTGTGTGTGTGCCACCAATGTGCAAAGTTGAAGAAAATAATTGAAATCCGTACACACGTTGTTGATAAAAGCGTTTTTAACAAGCGTGTAAATGACAGTTTTTTACAAGCGCAACAAAAATTATTAACGAATTAGTAAAACATTTATATCAATAACTGCCGGTCACACAATGACAACAAGAAAACGCATAAAAATTTTGAAACTCAATCCTTAATGATCGGTTCGTTTGCATTCATTTACACTTTAACGATCTTACGCTCAAGATTATTCATTCGTTTATACTCTGCATTGACTGACTTAAGGAAGACTGTCGGTGTGTGTGTGTGTGTGTGTGTGTATGCGAATTTAATAGGCCCCGAAGTCCAGCAATTGGGGGTCCCCTTATCTTAGGCTGGTGTGCTGTTGTTGTTCATCTAAGTATTAGACTGGCTACCGTGTAATCAAAAGTAAACATATAAGACAGTTAGGCAAGACTTGTTTCCGAATGCATACAAACGCTTAAATTCGACTCTATACACAATTTATAACCACAAATTTAACGCCTTTCGCGTCTATGCTATCTATCTGGGGTACAGTGTTGTTGTTGTTGTTGTTGTTTTAGTTGAATTATCCATGAACACAAGCTTAAGCACGTATGTATGTATATATATATATATATACATATGGGTATGTGTGTATATATTTACATATATATATATATGTATACATAAGGGGAATAAATCCAGTTTAATTTAGTGGCAAATTATCTTAAAGCTAATAAATTAATTTGTTGCACTTACTTACTTACTTACTTTGCTTGTTATCTATCTCTCTATGACCAGATAAACATGGAGGGATACAGGAAGATGTAGAGACAAACACATTAAAATGATGATGATGTAAATATTCGTGTATGTGTAGTATACATCGAAGTACATGACACAACGTATGTTAATGCAACAATAAATTTTCATAAAAACATTTTAATAAACTGGATTGACAGTAAATCATTATCAATTATTAAGGAAATACTCTCAGAAAATACTCTTGGGATGGGATAACAAATGGGCTAAGGTGGCAGTTAAAGTATATGTTGTTTTTACTTTTTTTTTTTTGTTTAAGGAAATTTATGGCACTTTTCATGTATTTCTTCATGCATTATACGAAAGTTCACTGACAACATTCACTTGATGTCTGTTTCTCTCTCTCTCTACATATTTATCTCTTTGCACTTATTGTGCAGCACCATTGCTTTTAAAAACCCTCATAAATTATATTTATTTTTAATTTATAAAAAACATAGCAGTTAAGTCCTATGCTAGCCAGTGAATATGAATATTATTATTAACCATTAGACAACGATTAAGCTGGTGCTGTGCCTGAGTAAAAATTTAAAAAATTAAAAAAAACTCGAAGATATTTAGACAGAATTTATATATAAAAACGTGTTTATTTGAATCTTTTAGATGAACATAGGATTTCTAAACGTATTCATACAGGAAATAGATCATATTTTGCTGACAGTTCTTTACACTTTCATGACGTGACAATGGTTCTATTTACAGAATATTAGTTTACTTCTCCAACGTAGACCAGTTTAAATGCGCTTAAGGTGAAGTATACATGTATAAAAAATAACATTATTAAACTGCGTGCAAAGAACACAATTTGTATTCTTGTGAACTTTAGCCAGTGATCAGCTCACCGGAGTATTGTAATTCGTTCCAGAGTGATTACCTTCTTTATCCTTGCGTATACTCAACGTCTCATAAAAGAGATATATCTCTTGAAGTGATGAATTGCAGGATATTTGAATTAGTTTTTTAATAAATAGAAAATCCAGATCATTATGAATAATTTTATTGCTAGCGGACTAAGGGGCGGTAACAATAAGATGAACAGTCTTGGGCTGTGATATGTTCGAAATATTTTAATATTACAGTTATATTGGATATTCCCCACAATTGTACGGCATAATTCTAAATGGGTTGAACGCTGCTCTTGTATAAAATGCATTTAGTTCTTAGATTAAGGTAAGACTTTTGGCGAATTAGTCATAAAGTTTTCGTGTTTTTAAGTCAAGTTGCTGGTGTTTAGCTTTTCTATGATTTTTCCTTCTTAATCTTTAGTAAAAATGTCAGCCAAGCTTTTTTACACGGTTATTAATTGGGACCGTTATTATTCTACAAAAATAGTAAAGGACAAGAACCCTTATTTACTATAGAGCTAATATACACAGATTTTCCAGCATTTATTTTGGCATTCCACTTGTTTCGCCAAAGTGAAATTTTTTTTAAGATGAATTTGTAGCTCGTAGGAAACGTCACGACGAAATAGAACTGTTGTATTATCTGCATATGTTGCAATTAAAATATTATTAGCGATCGGAAAATCTGAAGTGAAAATTGCACAGAGTATCGAATTTAAAATTTATTTCATTGTGGCGTTTCAACTTCAATTTTATATATATTGGATCTTTCATTTTCAAGTTCAGCATAAAAATATCTGTTTCGTAAATAGGATTTTTAAGAGTTGCAAGAGATTTTTTCAGTTTGAAAAGTAGACCATCATACCAGGCTTTATTTAGGCACCTTTATACATCAAGGAATACAATATAGCGGTAATATTTGTTTTCAATAGCATCTCTGATATATTTTTTTTGTTTTTTTTTTTTTTTGTATGATTAACTTTGCCTTTAAGATTTTTTTTTTGTTATTGATTTCTTTAACAGCGATTTTTTTATTACGAGATGCAATTTGTCTAGTTTTTACTTTCAAATATTCATCAACTTTGAGCGGCTTACTAAGTCCAAGCCTAGCATCGTCTTTTTTGGAAACGCCAGAGCCATTCATAATATTTTCATATAAGGCACGCTAGCGTCAAGTAAAACCATTTTTAACTGTGATACTGATAAGACGTCTCTGACAACGCTGCGAAACTATTACTAAATAGTCTTATTCACACGTCGAGCGTCGAAACTATTTGTCAATTATTCCCCACTTTACCGACAGTTCTCCCAGCGTTTTCAAAAGCAATCAACTAATATGCAAAATACAAAGCGTGCAACTTTAGAAGTCTTATTGCTCTTTGAACGCACCACATAATTTAAGCTCTTTTTTTTTTGGATAATTGTTTTAAAAATACTATTTACATCCACTTG
Source organism: Glossina brevipalpis (assembly GCA_000671755.1). Lineage (NCBI taxonomy): Eukaryota > Metazoa > Arthropoda > Insecta > Diptera > Glossinidae > Glossina > Glossina brevipalpis. The sequence continues at coordinate 246,560 of KK351066.1, read as the reverse complement.
TTCTACTTGGTATTACAATATCAAAATATATGTTATTGTATAATTTTATTCAGAGTTGCGATTTAGATACGAGCTTATTTTCACATAAAAGGACCGATATAAATGTAATATGTACAATTAGAGCTTTATTAATAAATTAACATAAAAATTGTTTGTAATTATACATTTCTTGTAACCTTTTCTTGTAATTTATTTGTTACCATAAGAGCTTACTGCTTGATAAGATATTGCTTATGTATCGCGTTACTTCACTATATTAACATACAATTTTACAATACTTTTTGATTGCAATGCATGAACTTTATAATTACAACTAATACTGAAATTAAATGACATTTTATATGCACAAATAAATAGCACAATTCATCTCTACTGTTTTTGAAACTGAAAAAGTAATTAGTCATCCAAAGAAATAAAATTGTTATAACACATAGCATGGTATTGTGTTTTTTGTATAATTATATACAAAAAAAAAACAAAGAGAATTGGGGTTTGAAACGTTGAGAAATTTGATTAAGACGTGGATTGTATAGATACATTTATGATCAAGAGCACGATGTTGTAGTTGTTATAAAACGTCTGTCGCAAGATCGAGGCAGTTGGTATCGAAATTGTTCTTTTAACTTACTAGACATGTGTAGAGCTGTCCATTTCGTGCTTCGGATTTTGCAACCTTGTTTTAGTAACATATGTAGATCGAAACTGTCATCCGGGCCGTGATATGTTTACTGTTATGTTTTCCATTTTACAATAAGGACTTTTTAATAGCTGTTGAACGTCTCAAAATAATAAATACTTACCACAAAAATGATAGTTCTATAGGAGCAATTAAATCTGCCGCGTATTTGTAAAAGGTCACATGTCATCGAAACGCACGTTCGAACGAAAATATCAGTACTCAGTTAGTGAAAGTATCCAACAACATTCAAATTTGTCCATTATACTGCGCGTACAATACTTTGATCGTTAGAGGCAACATTTTCTTTCTAGTTCAATTCTAGTTTATGTGAAAACTTCTTAAACTATTTTCGCTCTAAAAACATCCGTCAAGTTATGACCGAACTATTGCCCGCTGTGTGTGCAGATGAGTCATCGAAAATGACTTCAAAAGGATCCAGTACTACAAGACATCCCTTGGAAGATATTTGAATTATGTTGTATACAACAAATAATGGCAAATTTCAAACAACATATTGAAAAATTGATTCTAGTCTCAATCAAAGAAGTGTATTCCATTTGCGTTTACTGCAAAACTGAAAAATTTATGAGCCTACATTTTATGACTTATAACTTTTATCATAAATATATGATTTTGTCATTCAATTAAATGTTAAGTGGAAATTTAATAAGACCCAGTAACAGATTTTGTTAACTATGCCTCGTATTGTCATATATATTTCTACACACTTTTCTTGTTAAAATCGGATAATCTATCAAAGAATACTTATAATAATTGAATGCGACGCGCACGCGCATATTTAGCTTCTTGAGCATGTGGTGCCAGCATAGAAAGCCACAATTTCCTTCCTTTCTATTTTTTCTTTCTTTTTCAGTGTTAATTTTTAGAAGACCTTGGCTGACTGACGCTATTAGCTATAAATATGTACGGAGCTTATAAAAAGCTATTTCAATTTCATCATTCCGGAAAGATTCCATGCGAAAGGAAAAATTTGTCTTACTGTGCCTTCTTGATAAAATGAGCTAGATAAACCCCCTGACCAGACGGAAACATGGTATGTACCTAAGGTACTCCAGGCGTTGAGGAGCCTCCCTTGTGGGGATTGTTTCAAAGCCTGGAGGACGGTGACTAACGTTTTTGGTCTGCACTTGAATATGCGCATGTGTAAGGTCTAGCGACGAGACATATGTAAAACATTTCAAAACATGTGCCTTCTTGATACCCCTTTTCGTTGTCAGGTTTTTCTTGATCGCACATAAGTAGTCCTCTAATCTTTGTTTTAACTTTTTCCTCTTTTAAAGCTAAGAATATACGCGGATCTTATGAAATGCATCTTCTAAAATACGCAAGTGCTACCAACTACAAAAGAACGAGTCTACGACATTATTATAACATTTTCCATAAAATTTCTTTGGACAACACTGCTGTGTTTTTGACTCGTCACTCAGGGGATATCCTTTACATGTACATAATTAAGATGATGGGTAGAAAGAAGTGAGGAGAGAGAGATAGGGTGCGGCCGAAGCCGATGCCTAACACCTAGCATAACACTTAGTATTCACTATAGATTCTGCCGTAAGCCATTCATAATTAAAGCCTGATCAGCCGCTTAGCTTGTGAATTGAACTCGGATATTATGAGTTTGTAATAGTTGCACTACTTGATATCAGAATCTATTCCTTTTTTAAATTCTTACAATATTTATGTACTTTTCATTTATAATATACAGAAATTTAGTTAAGTTAATTATTAACTACCGTTTTTAACTCTTGCTCAAATTTTATCTCTGATGATCTCTTATAAATAAGAATTTTCATTTGGTTCTTTAATCTCGTTTCTTAAAAAGATAACAGTACTCGTCATGCAGTCTCAGAATTATATGTTGTAAAAAATTTGTTAACAATTAAATTCTTCGCACTATATATGTATATACATATACATATGTAATGATTGTGGTTTTTAATAGTTTCGGTTTTTTTTTTTGTTTGAAACTAAAACATACATAATTAATTCATTTACGGATACATGCGTCAAAAAACGATAAATATGTCGTAAAAATTATTACTTATTAGAAAATTCTTGGAATTATTATGAAAATGTTGGTGGTCATCATTACATCACACACATTGTCTATAATAAATAAACAAAAAAAAAAAAAAAATGTATGTAAATTAATAGACAGACACTTGCTTGAGCATAAGCAAAAAAAAAAAAAAAAAAAAAAAATTGAATAAATAAAAATTAAAAATTAATATTATTATCACAATGTGTATGTGCACATGTACGAAAATGTTATGGTCACAACATTTATGGTAAAGGATTAGATGTGTATGCCAAACATGAAGTGATTTTATTTCTAACCATAAATGTTAAATGACTGAAACCAAAGCATGAATACAAAATTAATAAAACAATAGCAACAAACAAAAAAAAAAAAAAAAAAAAAAAAAAAAAAAAAAAAAAAAACAAAAGAAAGGAAAAAAATCCTACAAAATTGTGCATACAGAACGCCGGCCATGCCGGCCACCCCCGCCAATAAAGAAAAACAAGAAAATGAAACCAAACCCAAAATTTTGTTTGTTATGCACATATATTCCCCGTCTCTATGTATGTTACACAAATACAAAATTCATGAATGCGCATATGCATCACATTATTGACTGCAAATAACAGCAACTGAAGGAGACTTGATTATGTTGTTGTTCGTGTTGTGTGTGCAAATTCTGGTTAGTATCTATATTTGTTCATAAATTGCACGTGCTCCAATTTGTTGTGTTGTTTGTGTCGTTACAATGGCTAACAGCAGTTGCATACAAAATGTGATAACAACACATTCATACACACATTCATGTATGTACATATATATATATATATCTGCATAGATTACATTGTTTAGAGCTTAAGAATATTGTGAAATATTTCCATATGACAGCAATGGTTGTTAAACATTTATTACTTGAAATTCTCTCTCTAATGGTATTTTATTACCTTACACTTACTTAAGCGCATATCCAAATAAACGCATATACTCGCATATACGTGCGTTTCTCTTAGAACGTGCATTTGAATTTTGTTAAAGTGATTCGTTCGTTCACATACTTTTTGTAAGTAAATAGTCGCTGTTGTGTTATTGTTTTTTTTTTTTTCGTTGTTTATTCTTGGTTAACTATATCGCGTTTTTAATTTATTCCAAACACATTTTGTTTATGAGTATTTTTCATTAAAAAAAAAACCTAAGGTTTCTAAGAATTTTAATAAGCAAACAAAGAAATTGTGTGTCTGCGTAAACCTTTCTTTCTTTTCGTACATACAACGCAATTCACACTTTATGATAAACTTAAAAAACTCAAAAAAAAAAAACACGAAAGCTTTTTATGTTGAAATCTTCAAATATATGTGTAAGAATTAGAGGGAGTAAGAAGGATGACAGCCTTCTTAGAAATATGTGCATATTAAAAAATTGTTAAAAAAAAAATGTAATCCAAGTTAGCCCAGTTTTTTGTGCTTTGTTGTCTAGCATTCACGATCCTAGTTTACCTCATGTCATGTAAGTAGTTCGATTAGAAAAAGGAAGCCACCAACTGATTAAGCGGTCTAAACGTTCCGGAGCTTTGGTGATGCATTGACATGCACGGATGACATTTGCAACAAAGTGCAAGGCCAGTTCTTCGCCTTCTATCATTTCCGTCCGAGGTCTTCGTCCGTGGGGTCTCACTGAAGTAGTTTCGTGTTTATTGGATAGGAATTTAAAACAATGCGAATTAATTAATCACTCTTTGAATCAATCGCGCATTAATAGATATTTTCTTATTATTTAACATAACTTGCAAACGAGCACCAGCCTGCGGGCCATCTCGCAGCGGCAATCAAAAGAACAACTGAGAGAACTGTGAAGAACGAAGATTTACCGAACTTGAATTAATGATAAGAACGTCTAATAATTTCAGCGGTCAACGTAAGTAGACAACTGTAGACTCTGTGGGACCTTGCTATAATGAACTGTGAGCGTAGATTAGTTTCTCTATGTATACACATATAATAGTATAGGTTTTATTAGACTATGAACTCAGACCTCATATTTAATCCTGGGACGAATATAATTGTAGACGATTTTGGCCCTCACAGCATTAAACTGATCTGTAGACGAGTACGAGCGTTAATCTAGTATTTTGAAAACGATTTTTGTTGTTATTGATAATTTTATAATTTTGAAAAATGTTAGTTTTTCGAATTTTCAAAATTGAAAATGCTACATATTGTTCTTCCTCGCGCGTGCTTTTTCTACAAAATAAAATTTTATTGTAGAGAGAATTAAAAATAGTATTTTTATACAAAAGGAAAAAGACTGGCCTGATATAAAAGGATCTTGAGGGTAATATTTGAAGTGGTTCGCATCGACTATCTTAAGTTTTTGACTGTTTGTAACGACTTGTGTGCAGAAACTGTCGAAAACAGTGAACTTCAACGGTCAAGTTGCATATCCTAATATGGCGGTAGAACCTCATAAATTCCCAGGCAGTACATTATGTAAACATTTTAATTCTGTTATCCTCATCTTATAAGCAATTATTAGTCAACGAACAGTTAAGTTACCAGTTATGTCATTTAAACGAAGAAGACAATAATCATTTTTCTATTGTCTTCTAATAAACTTGAAAATTAAGCGATATTTCAAAACCAAAAATCTAATTAGAACTCTTAAACCCTTAATCTCGCTCATAGCTTTTCATTTACAGACAGTTTATTTTGTTACGCAAGGAATTGGTTGATTTTTAAGCAGAAGAAAGACCATTGGCATTTCAAACGCATTTGATTACAATTATCAAAAGGGTCAAAAATTAAAAATTTTTCCTTATAAAAAATAGTATTATATTTTAAGAGGGGTCTCGATCCACCGATTATTCGGGAGCTGCCGAGAGAAAATTCCTATTTCGCTTTACACAAATCATTCAAGGAGCAGATTATATAAAGGATATATGGAAGGGATATAATTCGATTATTCGGGAGCTGCCGACAGAAAATTCCTATTTCCGCTTTACACAAGTCATTGAAGGAGCAGATTATATAAAGGATATATGGAAGGGATATAATCCTTTATGATGCTTAGGATTTCTCAAGAGAGAGAGAGACAGGGACATTTTTCTGATATGTAAGGTGAACTATAAGAAGTGAAAACAAATTTATTTTCCTCTTCTTTTGTAAGCCAATTAAGTCCTCTTCCTACGTACTGTCTCATGCAGACGGAGGAAAGGCTTAGAATGAGAAGCGAAGTACGTAATGAAAAAGAAAAGTCTACGTGGATTTTTAAAAATTAATCACAATCTTCATGCATAGTCTATCTTTACCACATTCAATTAAAGAGCACGACATTGAAGAAAAATATCCTTAATAGAAACAATATTAGATAATTAATCCTAAATATTAATTTATCTTAACACGATTAAAGACAATTATTTATTTGAGCACACACAACTAATATCTGATACTTATTTCATTTCTTTGATCCTGTTCTCAAATTGGTTGATCTTTTAAAGGATTTCCATTTTAATTCTTAAGGTAAGAGAAACACGAATAAATTCTTTTTAACATATTTGGAAAGTATGTTTGTCCTTATGTAAGCATTGCTTAATAATTCATTGGTGGTAGATGTCTTAAAATAAAAGTACGTAAATAATTCATTAGCGAATATATGATAAAAAGATGTTCGAATGCAAGATCTTGTAAGAAATCCAAAAATTATAAATATCTTTAATGTAAACATTTTGAAACATAGAGGTAATGCATGACATATACTGGGTGCGAAAGAGGAAATTAAATAAATCAAAAATTATACATAAAATTGGCAAAAAAAAAAAAGCAATAAAAACGAAAAACGAGCCTCCGCACAAAACAAAAAAAACATTCTTTTTTTAGATTTCGGTTTATCTACACATAACAGCAACGACAAATATATTTACATAATCCGTAAAAAAAATCGTTAATTTATGCAAAATTAATCAAATTTATCGTATAACAAAATGGAAAAGTAAAAATGAGGACTTTAGGGCAAAGTGTTCAATAATAAATTTAATAAAGAGGAAAAACAAAAACTTAAAATTCCTATGAATTTTGTGAATGAATGAAATGGACGGTTGAGTGAATGTAATAGTTTATAATTGAATACTTTGAGAATCAATAAAGTGGAAACAAAAACAACAACATTATGTAAACCGCACAAAAAACAAACGCAGCACATAGACGTACGTACTCCCCCCTCAGCGTACAAAAGATAGCAAAGCACTCGTCATGTTATTCATTGCTGCTCTCTATACTCTAGTGAATGATATTTCTATAGTGTAGGTGGTGCTGATACACGTAGTGACGTAGCTGCTGTTGCCACTTTGCTGCTTAAGTTGTAATGCCATAATGCGTTTGTGTATATGTGTGTGTGTGTGTATGCGTATGCATAAGTGACTAAAAGTCAAAAGATGAAACAACTTTAAAATTGATGATGATGAGATTGTTTCTTGTGCAACCAAAACAAAAAAAAAAAAGAAACGCGAATTGCATGTGTTTCGCTAAAAACGTAGGATTAAGTGAATGATTATTATGGTTGCGGTAACTTGAAAATACTTAAATAAAAAAATAAAAAAAAACCCAAACCCCGACAGAAAGCAAAGACTAAAAACCATTGCAATTGAAATATGCTTGCCACTACCATTTTCTCCAGCACCGTAGGTGTCAAGCCCACCTGAAATTGTTTTCCTCTCTCTAAACAAATTTATAACAAAAAATACGATGAATATAAAAAATTTTTGCAAAACTTCTTCGCGTAGGAAATAAGTTGAAATAAAAAATCAATTCAATTTAAAACAACAAACAAAAACACAGATCTATGCATGGATTTCCGGTGCAATTTGTAATCGCAATAAATAAATACTTGCTGGCGTGCAATCGTTTGCTGTTGATGTTAATATATTTCTCAGGAATTTAAAAATTCTCTTTATGTTTGTTTTTTTTTTTTTTTTTTTTTTTTTTTTTTTTTTTTACAATATTTATTTATTTGTTTATTATTTACAAATTATTATCATTAACATTTTTGTAAAACGGATTTTTTCGTGTTAAACAACTATTGCAAAAAAAAAACAATTTTTTTTTTTCTTTATTTTCTTTGTTTTATATACACCGTTTATCACCTCATTATTTTTATTATTCAGAAATTTGAAAGGACGCATACAAAAAAAAAAAAAACTCATTTTGTTCAATTTATACAAAGCACTCACGCAATTTTGCGCACACAAATCCTGTCTCTCTCTCTCTCTTTGTTTTTCTCTTCCTCTCTAACTGTACTAACGAACGCTTGAACTGAACATGTGTAAGTAACTTGTGCATAAATACTTATTTAATAGTATATCATTATAAGAGACGTCATTAAAATCATCAAATCTTATATTTTTGATCCTTAAAAAACAAATTTACGCAAATATGAAATAACAATAAAGCAACACAGCCATCTGAAGCATTTTGTGTATACTCATCTTAGACGATATATTATATTCTTTAAAAATTATAGTATTCTCCAAAATATATAAATAATCTTCTCATAATCATAATAAATAGAATTGATGGAGGCATATCTGTTTGTCTGACTGTCTGGCCAGTCACAATTATAACTTCAAAGTATATCCTAAGGTAACAAAAGCCTGATATCAAAGTTCTTCTAATCACTAGTGTTAGATAAGCTAGCTAAAGTGGCCCATGGTCAAAATTAACCAAAAACTGATAATCCTGATAGTTCCGCTTATTCGAAATTAGTTCTAAAATTTTGAAAATTTAATTGAAAATTTAATTTGGATTTAAAATGTTTTTCTTAGTATTATTAATAAAGAATACCAAAAAGTTATATATAAAAAAGGGCATGATAATGAACGCGAGCGTTTACTAGCCATTGCAGCCAAGCGAATATTCAACAATGTAGTGTTTTCAACGTTCAAATATACTTTTTATAAGGTTCCAATTTAAATAATTTTTTTCAAACAACAGCCATTCAATAAAGGTCATATCGAATATTTCTATGAACGAATTTTGTATATCCTTTTTCTTTCGAATTTTGTTTTTTTTTTTTTTGAAAGTTCTTCTCCTTCTCCTTTGATTATCAATTTCAACGAAAACTCATCACAACCTGTTAATTAAATATAATACCGTCAATTGTAAAACTGATATTTGATCGCTAATAATTTACACCTTAATCTACGTCCACAAAACTCTTCTGGAATTGATGCTTAATGATCTTGTTCATCAAACTGGTTTCATATCTACTCATAATCCCAATTAAATCCAGATGGGACAATAATTAAGTCACCCTTGATTTAGGGCCAACGGTCAGCAACAAGAGGAGGTTAACAATACGATGGCAAAGGATTCAGAATCCTCTAAATAAAAGGAATTTGAGCACAGCCTTTGTTACATTTCTAACACAGAAAAATTAATGAAATTTCTTTCTGGACACAACGTACTTCATAGATTGGCCAAGCAAATACATATCGGTTGCTAAAATGAAAGAAGAAGTTAATAAACTAAACTTTAAAATAATCTACTGGTTATAATTGCATATCCATTTAACCCATTTGGAATTACGGTTTACAATTGTGAGGGATAGTCAGTAACTCCAATATTTAAATACTTCGAAGGTATCAATCTAAAAGACTGTTCATTTTATTGTTAATGTCCTATGGTATTCACAAGGGTTTGGATTTTCCGTGTATTAAAACTCGGATTCAATGACTTTTTTTTCGACAGACTGATCAATCATTTAAATCTCCTGAGTTAAACATGCCTTGCAAGAATTGCTCCGGTGTTACCATTTTTTAATATTTTGTTGAAATAATTTTTTTCTTTAACACTTAACAATCTCCTAAAATATTATGATTCTATTACGTTTCCTTCCGTCTCAAAAATATTGTTTTTAGACTGTTAGTGGAGTTCGGGCATTAAGTATGATTTGAAAGAAAAAAACAATCAACATAATGTGAATCATTCGTTTTTCTTCGAACGAATCTTTACTAGTATGACGAAAAATAAAATATCTAAACAATAAAAATCCAAGCTAAACCTGTTTAAAATAAATCATACTGTCAACTGGGGAAATTGCACGCATATATTTATATTTTAATATACTTTCAAAGAATCAGACGATCAGCTCATATGTTTATTGTCAACTATCATGAAAAAAAAAACAAAAGAAATGAGCAGAGTTGAAAAAACCATTAAGAGTTTGTCTTTCATGAGAGAGAAAGAGAGAGAGAGAGAGAGAGAGAGAGAGAGAGAGAGAGAGAGAGAGAGAACGGAAAACCTAAGGCTCACTTGGAAGCTCACTTGGAAATGATGTCCTATCCTCCAAATAATCTAAGTTTAATAAATATTTATTCGAACTATACTAAAAGCTCTGTTTATTAAAATTCTCACCAATTGAAACCATTTAATTCATTATTTTCTACTAAGGTCCTGAGATTATACAATTTCTTCTTCCTGTGGAAAAAAATAAATAAGAAAATTATACTCGGCTGCGCGAAATCTTTTATACCCACCACCTTTATCTTAAAAAAAAAAGAGAAAAAAAAACTGAATTTTAATGGGTGGGCGTGGCAGATTTTATTTATCTTTATGTAATTCCATGGAAATTTTCAACGTTTTCAACGCTTTTATCAAATCGGAACTCGATATTTTAATTCTTGCATTGCTGAAAAGTGCAAACCAACAGACGCCGATATCTAGACTGATCCTTAATTTGATACTGATCTCATGAAATGAATACATATATTTTATGTGGTTTTGAAGTTTTCTTCTGGTTGTTACACATATTTGTTTTCTTCTGCAAAAACAAAGATAATCTCAGTTTACGTCCTGTAGACGGGTAATTTCACGGATTTTCACCATTTTCAATATTAACCTGAGTGCAAGAATGTAAGAAAGTTTTTCCCAAATCTGAAACCGATATCTTAATTCTTCCGCAGATGTTACGCATGCAAACATGCGGAAAAAGTGAAATCGATTCTAAATTTGATGCTGATGAATAATATATATATTTTGTAAAGTATCCGAAGCTTTCTTGTAGCTGTTCCAAAGAAATTGACAAAATGAATGCAAAAACGGTAATGAAGAAATTTTTTATTAGGCCGAATCACTTAACCGATTACGGGTGTATTAAATTTATGTTCATATATGCAATATTCAGAAGGTCTTGAGATAAACCACCTTTTACTATATCTATCTTTTAATGTAACGATAATACATATATACCAAATAATATATCAATTAAGGTAACCCTGTCCTCCCGTCCTTTTGAGCTTCGGATGTTTGTTCTTGGATTTTTGTGTTCAACTTACAGTTCTCAATTTTTGTGGTATTTTAACATCTTTTCGATTATGAACGAGCTTCGTTAGAAATGGATTGCATCGCACGATTTTTACGACGGAAGACCTTATAAGACTTGTCGAGAAATAATATTTTGACATACTAAACTGATGCGAAAAATTTAGATTAGATGGGTTAATTTTTTGAATCCGCTAATGTTATATAACGTAATGAAAATTTCGCAATTCTTGAGACATTCTAATGAAATTCGTTACCCTTATATATTTTGGACCAAGATCGAATCATATTGACAACAGATCGGATTTGGCATTCTAGATAAATTTATGGAATGGATCTAAACCGCTTAAGTTCATGAAAATGTCCTTTCAAAATGTGAGGTTGACAATGTGACATTGAAGTCTAATTTTTAACATTTTAAAATGAAAATTGATCACATATAAACCTACTGTGTCAAGTTTAGATTAGAAAAGTCAATTTAGTGTACTTCCGCTCAGATTCTCACGAAAAATAAGCCTTAATAAGGCAACAAAACAGATTTTTGGTATTTTCCTGACAAAATTAGATGAGAAATTTCATTGAAGGAAGTGGCGTATCGTGTCGAATGATGACGGGTCTGACCCGTCCACAACGTCTCACATAGTTTCTGAATTATTTTCATATGCTCTTAAATATTTACATCAACGTTTGAGATTTTTATAAGAACATTATTGTAATTACGTCACGTTTGTGGATAGATCTCATCAACTTTTGAACCTGATATTTGCAGCTAAGATGACAAAGGGAGATACGGAGATGGTCCAATAGTTTCAGAAGTTTTATTTCCATTTTTCCAAGATCTTTACTTTCATTTCAAAAATCGAAAAGTTAATAAACTTTCGGTAGTGAGTGGGTATAAAGCAGTCTTACATTTCGTACTAAAAACCGTAATTACTGAGCAAACCAACACATTTTTTAACAAAGACCGCATATGAAAAAAGATGAAAAAAAAAACAATGTTACGAATAAACAGTTAATCAATAAAAATTATTTTCAATACAAAAAATTCAAAATCACATAATAGTTCAAGAACATAAACACACACTCACGAAACCGCAAACCCGAAGAAATAAATATAAACAAGCAGAAAGTTATATTCGGTTGAGACGAATCTTTTATACCCACCATAATCTTAAAAAAGAGTGAAAAACTAAATAGGTGAGCGCGGCAATGAAAAAACTTCCAATGTTTCTGTCAAATTTGAAGACGATATTTTCATTTTTGCGGCCAGAAGAATGTTTATACACAGACGTTAGATAGTTAAGCAGGCAGGCAGAAGGACAGATGTACCGACGGATACGTCTAGGTGGATTCCGAAGTCCCTACTGATCAAGAATATAAACACTTTACGGAGCTTCTAAAGAATTCTTCTTAATATTACAAACACATTTACACAAAAAAATTTAAGTCAATACTTGGTCAATAATTACCGTTTGTGCACAGAGGCTACGGGATAGCTAGTGCAATATTTGTAGAAATTTTTAAAGATCTATTTGCCATGGTTTATGAGTAATAAGCAAAAAACGCAATTTTTTTTTGCTACCGAAAACAGAAGTGCTCTTAGTCCACGTCGTATTGTGAGCGTGTCCTTTGACCGGTTTGGGCAATTTTCAATACTAACCTGCATGCAAGAACTTCCAATGTTTCCGCCAAATTTGAAGACGATACTTTCATTTTTGCGGCCAGGAGACTCTTTATCACAGACATAACACAGACGGACGGACAGACGGACATGCTCAAATCGATTCTAAATTTAAAGCTGATGAAGAGTATATATACTTTGTGGGGTTTCCGAAGTTTCCTTTTGGTAATTACAAACCAAATGATAAAATGAAATGTACCCCTCCACCCTCTGTGGTGGGTATAAAAAATAAAGCATACATAGACATAAAACAAATACGGACAAATGATTTATAAAAGCTAAAGTGAATATAACATATAGAAATGCAAAATTCCAAAAACTCAAGTCGGTATAACGTATGATAGACAAATTATTTCAATTGACTTCAGGCAAATTATAACTGTAAACACATATTAGAAGGCGGCTTAGTTTGTTTGCATAAGGCATACGTACGTATGCATGTACGTTTACATGGCATACACAGCGATTGTATATGTATATGTGCTTATGATGACAAGACCACAAGAGAACCCTAAACAGAGTAGATTAGACCACCAATGTGGGAATTGAATTTATATCTTATGCTTTGTTAAGCAGTTTACACGTCGTATACAAGAAAAACTAAATAAATAAATAAATAAAATTTTCAATAGATTCACGTTACACAAATCAATTGTCATTCAAAATTGAAGCAGCGTTAAAACAAAAAAAAACAAAAAAATCTATAAACATATCGCATATAATATAAACCAAAGCATAGAAAAACATTCATTTCGATGATGCAAAATTTACAAAAAAAAAAAAAAAAAAAAAAAAGAAAAATTAGATGAAAAAGTTCTAAAAGGGCTGGGTGGGCGATATCTGAAAAAAGAAAAAACGCTACAACACTCTCATCACTATATGTTAATAACGCATCGTATACGATTATCACTAGCACGAGCTATAATAAATATTTCGCATCACAATGACTACGAAGTACTGTTTTACAGTTTTACTGTTGTCTCTCGTTCTAATCGTTGTTGGTTGCTCTCTAACAGCAACAATGATATAATATAATATTAATAACAAGAACAACAACAACAACATTCTTAATCCTTGATGATGGCATTAATCTGTTGATGCAATTCTTTTTTTTTTTTGTCTCAATTGAATCGTTATATTATACATTGTATTTGTTTTGTTATTGTCTGTTTGTCAGTTTGTCGGTTTGCTTATGAATTATACAATTATACACATTGTATGCACATACATATGCATATACAGTATACAGTATGCCTAGTTTGTCTTTAATGTGTTTATTCGGTAAGCAATAATTTGATCTGATTTGGTTTTCCACTGATTTGATCAAGAAAATCAACACGAATTATTTCAATTTGTTTGTTTTTTTTTTTTTTTTTTTTTTTGCAACCGCAAGCTTTCTTATTGTTGGTATTCGACAATAAAACAATTTTTAGATTAAACAAATATTTTTATTGAAGATATTATAAAAAAAAAAAAAAAGAAAAATACATTAAATAATTGAAATTGATGATCACATGGCTTTTTTTTCTTTTGGTGATGTCAGCGTATATCTTTATATAATTACTGTACATCCTTGAACTACTGCAGAATTCATGCAAATTTTGGACAAAGCTATGTAAGGCTAAATAATTTAAATTTAAAAATTTTTGATATCTCTATTGCAAGCGAAGCTATCACAAGTGAAATAAAAATTATTTATTGTCAAAATATATATTTATTTATTTTATTTTTTTTTTTTTTGACTTCAACGCAATCTATATTTCAGCACAAATGCGCCGGCATTTGCATTACTTCTTCACACATATTTCATAGACTTATTAATAAGAAATTTAGTTGGTTCAGCAACTATTCATTTACACATTCAAACTAATTCAAAACACCTTCCTCAAAGTGCTAATGTGAACTTCGTAACTAAAAAAAAATCTCAGGGGACTATGCACTCTGTTTGTGTTCTGTACCAATTTAAAAAAACTTAATTTAATTTTCGCTCTTATAAGAATGTATATATTAAGAAAAAGACAAATTGTTCTCTGCAGCCGTTGAAGCAAGAGCAGGCGAATCAACTATATTCAACTCATCGATTTCTTTGAATATATTTGAATATTCATAGAGCCGTGCGCCTTCGATATACACGACTGGCTTTAACTCCTCTGTTCTGTTGATCACCACATAAGGGGCATAGTGGGAGATGCATATCCATAGAAAAGTGTTGCTAATATTGTTAAGAGTTAAGGTAAATATCAATTACTATTTATTAGCAAGCATGGAGGTGCCGAAAACGATATTCTTTTTCCTTATGGAATATGCGAACAATATATATATAAGAATTTCTTATTTGGATTAAATTTGTATATGATAAGAATAATTCAGTAAACATTTATTATATATGGATATGTAAACTGTTTAAGTTACCCTGTTAAGTTACCCTTACTATATAGAATGTTTCAAAACTTATAATTGCATAATTGATTCCCTTCGGCCAGTATTGAGAATTCCATTTAACTTAACAAATGTGTGTTCGATAATATATTAGTTTGGGGAAAAAGAAATCCATTATTTTTATATAAACTTCGGGACTTTATTTAACATGCTTCG
>KK351066.1:216533-226786 GCA_000671755.1 Glossina brevipalpis | reverse complement strand
CCCAAATCGGACAATCCGAAGCATTTTAAACAAAGTACCGAAGTTCACGAAAAAATAATGGATTTCTTTTTCCCCAAACTAATATATGTATATTTCAAAATCGTATTCGCTCAATTTTCGAGAGCTAATTTAAATTTGTGTAAATATATATAAATATTTCTTGAATATTTTCAAACTTCTCGAAACTTTACGAAAACATCCTTTTACATCAAAATTTTCAAAGTGAACACAACATCATTCGTACTTTTGCTACAATATTTGCATTACAACGATATTTATCATCAAATAAAATTATTAAATAAAACTATCTTATCAAATGAAAATTGTAATACAAGAGGAAAGTTCAATCATCCCTTCCCTATAAATACATTACATTTAATTGTCTTCATTTATATACCTTTGGTAGGCAGTACGTTTAAACATGCGACCTGATGAAAATTTTGCTATATTTTTCCCTTTTTTTTTATTTTCTAATGGAGTTCACATTAACTTTATAATTTAATTACTATCGCGCTCCCGCGTTGATGGAAATACAACGCAATGTAAATATGAGATAGTTTATTAATTCAGTTATTTTTAAGGTGATCTCTCAAAGATTCATTTACTTTCATATAATACCTGCAGAGTGTTATATTAAAAGCATTGCCAAAATGAAATAGAAATTTACAGAATGCATAAAGCTTTGGCGCCCGCTGACTGTAAGTAAATGGAATTGAATTTTCTAGAATGCCAATCATTGAAATATTTCATTTATATTGAAATATTATAGAAAGAAATTTTTTATATATTTTTCTTCTCTTTACTCTTATTTACTTTTATTAGCTTATTTTTACACAAATTTTATTAACTTATATTTACAAAAACTAATCTAATAATATCAAGCAAGAAAATTATATTCAGCTGTGGCGGAACTTTTATAACCACCACCTTTATTTAAAAAAAAAAGAGGAAAAAAACTAAATTTTCATAGACGTAGTAGATTTTTTCTATGTTTATGCAATACCATAGAAGACAGCCAACTAACAGCCAAAGAAAAACACCCAGAAAACGTAACTACTTTCAGCTTATATTGTACACCACACCTGGCCTGCGATCGATTTGGCCCGTTTACAATAGCGACGTATGGGAAAGAACTTTCAATGTTTTCCGGCAAATTTGAAGCGGATATCTTCATTTTTGCCGCACGGAGTATGCTTACCACAGACTTTACAGAGCCGGACAGACGAACAGATGAACATACTTACATCAATTCTAAATTTAATGCTGATCAGAAACATATATACTTTGTGGGGTCTCTGAAATTTCCTTCTGGGTATTACAAACAAAATGACGAAATGAATATATCCCTCAAGTTCGGTGGTGGAGAATAAAAATAGAATTAAAAGCAAAATGCCAACTGATACAAAGTCTAATCTGGGCAAGAGCAATTGAAATGGTTTTCATCTGAAATTTTTAATTAAATTGAAACCTAAAGTGTTTTATTTTTTTTTGTTTTTCATTTTTCACTTTGCCAAATGTTTTCAACATACATTACGTATTACCTTAAGAGAAGCAATTTATCAAGAAAGAACAAAATTATTTTGTCGATAATCACATCTGCATTAATGTTTTACTACGTACAAACGGGAAGCAATACATATATGTGTAGGGCAACCTCATCTAAACTTAATGAACAAAATAATGCTAGTATGATTTTTGTACAACAAATGATTATATAAATAATTTTTTTTATTTATTTTTAATTTTTTTTTTTTTTTTTACTGTTTTAAAAATAACACCAGACCAACAAGTAGAGAAGTTTTATTTACTTTTAGATTGGATCTTGAATATTAAAGCTTGCGACCGCGTATGCATCTTTATGAGAAAGAATTCAAGCTAAGTATTTTCGCCAACTTTTAGTTTTGGATTGAATGAGTTTTCAAATTTGATTTTTAAAAAATTAAGCCAAATAAAAATAAACTTACCAAATACCAATTAGTATATATTTCTAATTTTTATCGCTTTAAGTTAATATGTTGTAGTTTCAAGTTGAAGTTTATCATGTGTGTAGGTAGTTCTTTTTCTCAGTAGAGCAGAGAAAGCTGCTACGACAACAAAAAGATGCATGAAATTTGTATTGTTGACTATATGCCATAGAATGCACTTGTCAAGAGATATTTAATGACAATATTTTCACGAAGTTTCGAACGATTAATTGAAGACGATTATGATAAAGATAATTTCTTAATTGTATGAAGGGAAGTTGAATTCAGCGCCCTCTAGAATGTTTCACAATTAACTTTTATCGAAAACGGTTCTTGGATTGAATTCGAGCCGCTTTTAGCACGATCCAAAAATAGGCGAACTATCATCCTATCACCCTAGTGTGATGGACAGTGTTATCTTTAAGAAATGACTGAGGATTTGCACAAAAAAAACAATGTCATATCCGTCTTATCCCGCTAAAATAGCATCATAGTTCCTATTTCGTATGAAATTTCCAGAAAAATTTAAATTTACCTCTGTTACCTCTGTACCTTTCAACAATCGGTTGATTTTTTCTTTATAATAAAAATCAGAAATTAAATTTTTACTGACCTCATATCGGTATTTATAATAATATCATAAAATTGCTAAAGCAAATTTTTTTATATAAATCAGGATCGGCAGTTGCCTAGAATAATTTTCCAAAAACTCATGTAGTCAACGTTAACAAAGGAATCTGTGTTACATTGAAAATTAAAAATACTTTTCACATCATTTTCACTTTTTTTTCTGTTCTAAATAGGGATAGATGGATGAACCAATTTTATGCTTTCGTAGTTTATTAAAATCTGAGAGGGAAATAATACAAATTCAATACATTGCGCATAGTTCTTGACACAATGCTCCATCGTTCATATCTCAGCTAAACTAGAATATATTTTATAACTAAGCGATGTAAGAGAAAAATTATAAAAAATAAAAAAAAAAATATTAAGGATGTAAAACAACGTCTCATGTATGTACGTCAATGTAAAAGCTCACGGCCAAAATTATATTTGTATCTAAAGGATATAATGAACATGGTTGGTCCCGACTTTTGATATTCTATTTAAAATATATTCTTATGCCAGCTTTATAACTCCTTTAATATATAGCAAACCGGAAAAGAATGGGCGCTACTTCTAAAATAAATAAAACAGACCAGCGTTTACAGTCATTTAAACTCACTACATAATAATAATAATAATCAATGAATATTTTGATTGTATGTGAATAATATTAGAAAGAATTGTTTATTCATATAATTTTATTTAATATTTATATTTTAACGATTTTTCTGGCTTTTTTTGTTTTTAGATGTGCAGCGCTCAGTCGTGCAGAGACGGTAACAGTAATAGGAAGGACTCTTGTTAGAGAAGAAAAGGAAGAATGACCAGCGTTTGTCTACATCCGACTTACATATAAGAATGCCAGGACGCGAAAGATTTCTAGGAGAATTTTTAGTTTGGTCCAAATTTGTATGTAATGTATAATGTAAATGTAATGTTTATACTATACATAACATAAGCAGCCTACATACTTATAGTACTTGAGAAGAGCCAAACATTTTTCTCGTCCTGTGTATGATGTACACAGCAGCACTTATTGAAAAATTTTTAAGCGGTTTGAACAAAAGATGGAATATTTTTGAAATGTATTATAGAAAAACTTGTTTATTAAGGGTTGTTTAGATATTTCTAGTATTGAACAATGGCTACCGCAGCGATGTATCGTGTTATTTGATAAAAGTAGCGTTGAAAGGAAAAATTTCATGGCGTTTTTTACGACAATTCCACGACACATTTTCTTCATATTTTAAGTCAATATTGTTATACTCAAACATGTGCCATTTTGAAAGATAGACTTTTGACATATTTCTGCTAAATGCTCTATGCCATCCGGGAGCTCTGAGATTTTTGGCCAAAAACTAAACTAAAAGATCTGAACAGGCCGCAGGATGAGTTTCGAGTTACACGATGGATACGTGAAAATTTCCTGCTGAAGTACTCTCAGTTTTTATAGAAGCATTAAAAACGACATCTAGCACTATCGTAATGGAAGATGACCTTCTTCCTACTCATCAATTCTGAACGTTCTCAACTTCCACGATGTCAGTTGCGCACTTTAATCGAATTACATGTTGAAAGTGAAGAGTAGAATTAATTGTCTAATCAGATTGGAACAATTTATGGTTCACGGGATTCCAACAATAATAAAAAATTATTTTATGTCATATTACCAGCGCTTGTACTCCTTGGATGATCTTACAAAAATTGAAAAAAACGGTCATGCTCAACAAACCGAATAGAGAAAATTTTATTTTTTCTTTTTTATAGTTTCTTTTAATGGTGACGGTGGTTGGTGCAAACGATTCTGTTACAACCGAGAAAGTGCAATCTTCTTATTTATTTCATTTATATTAAGCACTTTTTTTTTCTAACATTTCTGACTACTGCTATACCAATTGTAATTTTGCTGATCAATTTGTAGCTCATTTGTTATATTCGATGTCGAGGGATATTAAATAGCAACGATTCTCTAGCTAAACATGAAAAATGGTTTAATCTTTTGAACGATAGAAAAACGTATTTCTCCTTGCCGCCCCTTCATTCGATAATATCTACGAAACGAAGTACATATACTATGTAAGATATGCTGTGGTAATAGTATTGAAATTGACTAATGTTCATAACATAGAAATCGAACATCGAATCCCAAAGTTGTTTTCATGATTAAATTTTAATGTGTGTTTGCAATTGTGTAGCATCATTAATTTTTGTTTGAATTAATGTACGTGTGACTTTACTGTTTGTGTCTCTTTAGCACTGACAACAGCAGCAGCAGCAGAGGGCAAGGCACGTGTTATTAATGATTATTGTATAATCGCCTGATGTGCAAAATCGTTAAAGAACATTTGTGATAAATCTGCATGATTTGAATATTTTGGTGTAAAACATGAATATTCACATAAATCCACCACTACTGGATTTTACGCAATAGAGTCTGTATTAACTTTCCTATCCTACACACAATATTGTTAGAAAAGTACGCTTCATATCGTTTACAAATTTTCTCACTTTTTATTTATTATTCACAAGCGAAGCATGAAGGGTTACAATGTGTGTCTAAGATTAGGAAGAATAATGTTTTTTTTTTAACAGAAAATTAAACAATTTCTTCATGTGTCCTATTCAAAATACACAATACAAGGCCACGCCACTTAAAATGACGATCTTTTTTACTTCAATTTTGACTATAACCTAGCGTTACCCTTTTACAAGCTACGCTCTTAACTCTACTATGAGATTTTTATTTGATACAACCATTCACCCTTCTACCTGAAACCTTCTCCCTACTGTTCACTCTTCTACCTGAAACCTTCTACCTACCATTTAATCTTCTAACTGAAATCTTCTATTTACCATTCACTCTTCTACCTGAAATCTTCTACCTACCGTTCACCCTTCTACCTGAAACCTTCCACCTACTGTTCACTCTTCTACCTGAAACCTTCTACTTACCATTCAATCTTCTACCTGAAATCTTCTATCTAGCATTCACTCTTCTACCTGAAATCTTCTACCTACCATTCAATCTTCTNCTACTTACCATTCAATCTTCTACCTGAAATCTTCTATCTAGCATTCACTCTTCTACCTGAAATCTTCTACCTACCATTCAATCTTCTACCAGAAAACTTCTATCTACTATTCACTCTTCTACCTGAAATCTTCTACCTACCATTTACTCTTCTACCTGAAACCTTCTACCTACCATTCACTATTCTACCTGAAATCTTCTACCTACCATTCAATCTTCTACCTGAACTCTTCTATCTACCATTCACTCTTCTACCTGAAACGTTCTACCTACCATTCACTCTTCTACCTGAAACCCTCTACCTCTTCTACCTGCAACAGTTTAGATAAAAGAAATCCACACCTCTTTTAAAATTCTCTAGAGTAAGCTGAAGACCAGCCATTTCATATGCATGCAATCATCTAAGAATTAAAAAACTAGGAGAAAAATAGTGATTTTAAAACTCAGAGACCTACAACGTTGCAATACGGTGAGCCGATTTTAACATATTCTCCTTTTTTTCGTTCAACAAGAATCTGTACATAATGCAACTTATCCTCACAAAAATCGAAAAGCTAGAATTAAAATTTATCTTAAAGTTAGAATGGGTACTCTGGCATGTTTTCCAATTAATCCGGCCCAAATTCATAGTTATTCTACAGGATTAAATTATAGACAGATTTGCGGCAACTTTCTATCTCTGCTTTCTTCTGTTTTTTAACTAAGAAACGTTTAAAAAAATTTAAAAAAATAAAATAACACAAACGAGCAGACGAACATGTTACGATTATACAACACTACATACATTTGGTATTATTTTAGAACGAAATGATATAAATGAAATTAAATCTGTTTGTTGTTTTACTTTCTGTAAAAGTTCATTTGAAAATAAAAATTTTTTTACCTTCAATTTTCTTTTAATAAAATTTCATAAAAGTTCAGCGAAAATAATTAATTTAATATAAAAAAAAAAAAAATTCGAATTAAGGATTACAAAAGCTTTAACACATCTCTATGGGTCGTTGTTCGTTGCTCGCTTGCCAGTTTATTATATAATTTCATTCAATTCAATAATTTTACAAATTGAAGATTTCCTGTCACCCAAAAGACACCATTAAGGCTGCTTTCAATTATTTCTAGATTGCATTATGGTTGACATAGGGGCCGAAATCTCGAGACCATTAGCAATTTTCAAGTGTTACTTTTTCGCATACAAAATTAATTGAAAAAAAAAAAAAAAAACAAATAAATAAAAATAAAAATAAAAATAAAAAAAAAACGGAGAAAGAAGTAAAGAAATAAACTTAAATTGAATAATGATGGCAATTTAAGAAATTCTCTGAAAAGGAAAAAAGTGTCGACTTTGTGAAAAAGAAAACGACAAACAAATATAAACAGAATGGTTGATTCTGCTCGCAACGACCGTGCAGAACAATCAAGAGCATTGAAATTAAATGACGTTAGAGATGAAATTGAATTCCGCTGTTTTCTGAAATGTGCACATATGTACATAGTTCATGGACATATAGAAGATTTACAGCCAGCAACGAAACGAGTCACAACTGCAACATCTGTAAATATATATATATATATATATATTTACAAATATACATGCGTTTGTTTATTTTCGTGCGTCAAAAAAGTTCAAGGAATTCTCTAAACATTTATCATATTTTTTGGGTAATCATTAAAACCTACATGTGAATATTTTGAAAATAATTTTCATTTGCAGCACTACCATTTTGCACAGCCGAACTCTTTTTTACAAGTACTTTTTATCGTTGGAAATTTGCTTTACGTCAGAATATTTCCGAAAAATTTGTTTTCATAACATGTACTTTTTACGCTTTCCATTGTCTTCCCGTTTCAAAGCATCTATCGAAACGCTGCCTCACAATTTACGAAACACCATGACATGCCCTAATTTTTCTCTCCCTGTTAGGGGTTTAAAAGATAAATTTATAGCAAATTTCCTTTGATTCTATAAGCATCTGTGGATTGTAGACCATCAAGGTCTTCCTCTGGCCTCTTCCTTCAATGCTTCACATTCGTAATTTGCCCGTTTTGCCTCTTATTTCGCAAAGTTTTTTTTAAAAAATAGTCAATTCTATCAAGTATTATAGGTTAGATGTTACAAACCACATTATTTATCCTTAACTTATAATTCTGCCATGTAAAATAGCACCTCATTGTAGCGTTGCTATATTTAAGCGGAATATTTCAATATAAAGATTCAGGTACTTTTTGACAAATAAAATATTCGGAATTGAAAATTTTTTGGGCTGAAGCCTTAAAAAAACATACATACTGAAGTGTTAAAACGAAAGCAAAAAAAAAAAAAAGTGTACAAATAAACAAAAACGAAATTCAATTAAATTGTTCTTGAAACGCAATATCACCATCTAAAGGAGATGAAGAGAAAAAAACAAGTTGGATATCAACTTGAAAGGCAAAAAAAAAAAAAGAAAAAAAAATCGAAGCAAACAAACACGAAACTTATACTTCTACGCATATGTGTGAACAAAAATGTCTTTCTATTCATACGAATGTTGTTTATCATTTGTACGCTGATATACTGTCAAACTGGCAAACACTTTCTGTATGCATAATGCAAATGCATGCGTGTATGTTTAGTTAGGTCCTTACATTCTCCGCTTTAATGTCAAGTTAAGTCTGACAGATAGCTGTATTATGTTTCTCTCTCAGAAAACAAAACAAAGTAATGAATGAAAAAAAGCCAAATTCTCATCTTCACTTAAGTTACAGCATGATTATGCTGATGTATTTGCAACAATAGACTTTCTTGAACCACTTATTGGCTGGACACTTTGCAATTTGCTTTTTGCAAAGTACAAATCAACTAAAAATTTCTCATTTCAATGTCTTTCCCTCTGACCAGAGGGAAACAATGGTCTGTACACACAGGTGTTTGTTCTGTTACTTCAGGAGTTGAGGAGGCGCCCTTGTGGGGATTGTTCCAAAGTCTGGAAGCGTGAATTGGCGCTTTTCCATTCCCTGTGCCAACGGGCACCGTGAGGTTATGCCTTCACGGTGAGACCCACGTTAAACGCTGTCACACAATTCTGTTCAATCTTGAACCAGTAAAGAAAAATAGTACCTTCCCAAAATTTTCAAAATGATTTACACTTCTCCCGACTTGCAAACTTTCTGTTTTTCAAATAATGCGTCTTTGTCTTCTGCTGCTTTGTACTATTTTTTAGATAAAGTAAAGAACAGGAGATCATGTAAATAAAAGACGCGAATTATCCGATCAAAAGGAGAGTTAGCAGTACTTCCTAATAGAGCTGCTAATGAGGTTAATCTTGCCATCAGAGATCTGAAAGTGTTACACCCGTTTAAAATCAGTTTTTTAATATCCAATACCTTAAGCCATAACTGGCTTTAGCTTTATGAAAGCATTTTCAGACTAAAATTTTGAATGGCTTCGGTAGACAGAGTTATAAAAATCAGTAAATTTATCGAATTTTTCGTTTAGCCATCTTAGCGCATGCTATTCGTAACATTTCTAGCGACATTGAAGGTTTCATCATCAAAAACTATGCACGAATAGAGGGAAAAAGAATGCCTGACGTTTACTTCTAGACTTTCTCTGAAGAAGAGTAGAAATAGAACAACGAAGAGCTAATGCCGTGTTTAAAAAAAAAGCTGTGGTCCGTTTCGTAACTAATATCGATGGTTCTGGTAGATTCAAAATTATATGTGGATTTCATTTATAATCTATATTTTGGTAATAGGAAAGCTCGAATCTTCTCGATTATAAAAACTTTGCCTTTTTTTAGATTGGAACTGTAGCGCGAAGTGCTGGCGTGATATCTTGCCTCTGAGCAGTAAGCATTTGTGTTATTTCGAAGTGCAAAACTAAACAGGCGACTTTTAAATAAAAAATATTGTCACAATATAAACAACACAATGACTAAGCATGGAGATGGAGGCTAAAGAACAATATGGATCTTTGTCTTCATTCTTGAAATATGTATTTTTTTTTTCACAGCCTTAATACACTTCTCCCAATTATAGTAATTTCGTAACTAGTTCGCGCCTATTCCATCGCGATATAGACAGCACACTTTTTTTTACTTAAATGTCCCCAAATATAATATCAAAGAATAAGCACATTTTAATGGCGTAGTTTAATAAGAATAACTTTTTCAGAAATAATTAAAGATCTAAAATTACGTAATGGCTGTTGGAGATGTACTAAGGAAATAAATATGAATTCGATTTCAGCATAATAGCCTTAATCTATACTTCGTATATATATATATTGCTCTTCGTATATATATATTAGTTTAGCGAAAAAAAAATCCATTATTTTTTCGGTAGATGGCTACACTGGTAGATTTCTCGTCAAGTATCGATCAAATAATTTCAGGTTTATGCTCGTTGGAAACGTGACATTTCGTAGTAAAAAAAATTCTTTTGTTGTTTTTTGTTTGGTGCATTCAGTTGTGAGTTACAGCGTGTTAAAAATGGAAGTGACCAAGGAGAAAATTCGGTACATTTTACAGTTTTTCTTTGACAAAGGCGAAAATGCAAGCCAGGCGGCTACAATTGTGAATGGTGTTTATGGTTCCGATACTGTAACAGACCCATTTCTTAAACGGATGGTGACTGGAGATTGAGAAACGGATCACATACGATAACCCTGT
>KK351066.1:190121-216245 GCA_000671755.1 Glossina brevipalpis | reverse complement strand
ATTGGAATCTAGGGAGGATTGTGAAAATCGACTACTAGAGTTTTTTGCAAATAGAGACCAGGACTTCTATGAGAGAGGCATTTTGAAGTTATCTTTAAAATGGCAACAAATCATACAACAAAACGGTGCATATTTGACCCAAATCGGACAATCCGAAGCATTTTAAACAAAGTCCCGAAGTTCATATAAAAATAATGGATTTCTTCTTCGCCAAGCTAATATATTTATAATACATACTGCTATACTGCTGGTTAGAAATACGCACCCGTTACGCAAAGTGAAAAATGCTCCTTAACATACACAAGATGTGTTCGTTTTTTTATTTTAAATTCTCGTCTTTCCTTGAGAGGGGATAAATGCAAAATTATCGATGTTTTGATAATGTAACGTCAGATTTAAGAGTTTTACAAACTATTCCGTCATTGTCATTGTTATTGGTATTAACAATGAAAACGGAAATGCTTATGATTTAATATTGAAATAAATTCTGTTTTATATACACAGTATATAATACAATTTGTCTTATTATCATAAATTTTGGAGAAAGCTGTGTATAGCAAATGAACTTTCCAAGCAAGCAAAAAATTAATGCTTTTTTTACTTTGCGTGTAAAAGTTCGTTAACATTTTGAACAAAAATTTAAAGGAAAACATTTCACAGCAGTCTGTTTATTGGGATTTGCTTTCAAATTTCAATTGAACAAATTTTTGTTGTTGATTTAATTATAATATCATACGATAATATTATCTCAATAAGAGCAGCAAATCATTAAAACAAGCTGATTATTTATGTTTCTAAAAATATTGTTACAAGAAGTTCAAAACGCCCTAGGATGCCCCACATCTTTGTATGGCCAAGAAGAAATTAACACTAAAAAAAAAAAAAAAAAACAAATTACGCGCAAATGTTTATTTATGAACGTCAGAGTTGATTTCAAGAAAATTAGTTGAGTTGAAGAAGACGCAGGGATCAAAGCTATGTACGTACATTACATGGATGAACGACATGTGCGAAAGACATCAAAAATAGAAAAACAGTAGGAATTTGCTTAATAATAATAGGAAGACAGCACTGTGTTAGGACGCATTTTACAACATATGTTCGTTAAAGTTCAATAATCAAAAAACTGCAGGACATTTCATGTCTTGCATGCGTATTAAAATTTAAGAAAAATTAAAATTTGACCTCAACTATGCATTTGATAATATTCTGCAGGAATTGAGAGCAAAATTTTTATTTTATTCAAAATCCAAAAGAGAGGGAACTGAACGAAAGAGTTAAACTTAATAAGGAAACCCGGTACATAAGAATACAGAAATAAGAATAGATATTCATTTTTTATATTAAAGGGACTACTTCTAGTTCATGTATTTTATTTTTAATAATAACGAAACAAATCGAAATAGAAAATGTGCCAGTGAGCATTCGCCCACAAATTTGTCCAACAAAACAATTTTTATATATAACTCTTGTTTTTTATATTTATTCACTTCCATCACGGTAGGTTTTTGAAAGACGGAGGTGAAAAAAACAAGGGGAAAAAGCTAACATAGTGAAACATCATGGGTATGTGAAAGATCTGGTAGAGGTAAATCATGTGTCATTTCGGTGATCGTTAAAATATATAAAAAGGGCGAAATGGACCAAAAAATTGAAACGTATTAACCATAACTCGAAAAGCACATCCACACTAGATTTAGTAACCACGTATGGGTACTTTAGACCTTCACGTTCTTGCAATTCCACCAAAAAGACCATCTGGTTATACCATTATTGATTTTTGCATACCACACATAACAATCTTTCTACATAAGAAGATTCCGTTGTACTACAGCGAAGACAATATCTATTTAATCTTTGAAATTTTTTCGAAATAGTTTGGGAAAACCCTGCACATTCCTCAAGTCTGAATCATCTCCCGTCTAACCGTTCCTATGAACAATAACTCTTTATACGACAGGAAAGTTAATGTTAAAGTTCATGGCAGAAATGGTAGAAGAATACAATCTTTGACAAAAAAAAAACATGAATTTACTAAATTCGGACCGCGTCAGTTCACTCTTAAGCCCCTTTTTCCTATAAAGACGGTCAAGAAAATCAGGATTTTAGATGGAAACAAAACATAAGTTTTTTTTGACGAAAACTCACGAAAATTATATCAAGCAAGGTGATGTAGGGTATTTAATGGTCGGTTTTGCACAACTGTAGTGTTTTGATTTTTTTTTATTTCTAGTATGTTCCAAGCGCTTAAGCAATTTGACAATGAATACAAACACAGCAGAAGGTAGGCTGCTTCATAAGAACGTAAATATAATAATGAAATAAAAGAAGGGCTTTTGCAAAATGGTCCATTCCTAACATGGGCTGCCGGAGTAAAAAATGCATGCACATGTTTTCCTGCTGTTTTGTAAAATGTGCTTGGCAAACAATCATCTAAGTATGCATCTTTCATCACAAAATTTAGTAGAAAAAAAAGTCGAAAATCATCCCTCGAGCAAAGTTCTTTTCCCATCGAGTACCAAGCCAAGGTTATCCATGAATTCTTCAAAAACATCAGCATTTTTAAATGGAAAAACGGAGATAAACGAATTAAACAAACAAAAACGTAAATTGTTGTTGCACAACGACCTCTAAAATAATTTAACTAATCTGAAGATCTTCTTCACAGTGCATTTCAGATACATATAAAGATCCCTTAACTGATTTTACGCATGCAATCGATTTTTTCTTCTCTTTTTTTTTTTTTGTTATTTCCAACATTCGTTAACGATTCAATCTTATTATAAATATAAAAAAGTTTAAATTAGAATTGACACATACTCTCAACTAATGTAATGGATGGATTTGTGTGATTTACTCTTTATCTCTCTCCCTCTCTCTGCTGTACGTTTTGTCAAGGAACAATGTCAATGACTGAAACTTTTGCAAACAGGGCTCTCAAATAGAAAACTTCCCTCTCTGTTATATTGATTGTCATAGAAAAGAAATGGTAGGTTAGCATAAAGTACACTGTACTATAAAATTCTCGGTTGGTTTATCAGACTATTATCCGTAATATACAATTTTCTTAACAGACGTCGTGACGGTTCCTGTGAATATTTATCAGATTATGGCTTCTTCAAGTGACGATATTATCTTTACTTTTTCTTGAACTTTGAATGAGCTGGGTTGTACGGATTTGTACCCGAAAAACCGCTTTCCTGATTTCGAACTTGGAATGATCCTTTGGGTATAATATATTATGAGTTGCTTCAAACAAACAAAATTATGGAAAGTTACTCCGTCATTGAGGCGCATTATCCCAAAATTCGTCATATTGCGATTTTCTAACTTGATGATCTTCGGTCCTAATAGCGGTGGTATCACTAAACTATCCCTCAGCTGTGTTCCTCTAGCAACGTTTTTTCTGATTAACTATGATTTCAGTCTGTAACCTATTGTTTTATCGAACAAACCTTCGATATTTATGATGATATTTCAAAACGCAACACGCTTTGGCAGATAACCTCATAAGAACAGTTGTCCATTCAGAACGGCATACGTATTTTGCCAGACCGATGAGAAAAATCCGAAGATATCGACGAACAATGTTTGAAAGGAAATATTTTTTACACTTCCGTTGATATTAACGATTTTCAATCAATTCAATTTTTCGGTCTACTCCCGATATTCATTTTCATTTGCATTTTCACTCTCGTCGAACTTCACAAAAGTTTTAAAAATTAATGCGAGACAATTTTAGTTGAATTGCGCTGATCTAACTATATAAATGGATTTCTAGTGTTCACTAGAGATAAATAACTAAACCAAATTTTGAAGAAATATTAAAAAATTTTAAGTTTCGGATTTGAATGGTATTCCTTCCACACACATTAAAAAACAACATCTAATAAATATAAGGATAATCAACACGAGAAAAGAATTTTTCATTTGTTTTGAAAGTAACAAACGTACGATCGCTAAACTGCAAGAAGTCGAAAACGAACAATTGAAATGACACGAAATTCTAACACGATTATTTTGAAGAGACGTTCTAAAAATAATAATAATTTTTTTGTTAGAGATCACACGAGAAAGACCTGACTAGGTATTATATGCAATAATTCTACAATAGTAAAGTAGATCTCGTTGACGTAATTATAGACGTATCACTAACTAAAAAAAAACTTTGGATTTTTTATAAATTAAACAGTTTGAAAAATATAGATCTAATTATAGAGATAGTTCTGGTCAAATGTTATTATGAGTGTTTGAGAATATATATGATTTAGTTAAGAAAATCACAAACTAATAAAGTACGCCTGGAACAAACTTGCCGAAATCGATACTGATGGCTCGGGCAAAGTGGACTTTGATGGTGAGCAAAAAGAATAACAAACAGTTCTAATAGAAATATTTTGACGAGTTTTCATATTTTAAAGTTCAATGGAAATGATGACCGGTAATTAAACTTCATATGTATATATATACATAAATATATGTCAATTTCCAAATATTTTCACTTGTACCGGGGTTGCACTCTAATTAGCGAAAAAGCGAATGTAACTTTCTTAACTTTCGTAACTTTATCTCGTGCTTCTTTCAAATATTTTTCTTTTGAAATTTTCCATTTTCACAATAAGTTCATATATAAACGCTGTACGTGTCCCGATGGATCAAGCTGTTCTACAGTTCGACTGCAATGTTACGATTTGAAAATCACTTCAACACGAGTCGCGTGTTCGGATATGGGTAAATAGAATTGTGAGGTAAACCAGATAAAAATTTTGATAAAAACATTCTACTGGTTTTTTATAATAAATACCAAGTATTCTAAGCAGCGTTAAAAAATTATTTAGTATTGAAGTCGCTTAATGCAAACTCAGAAATATTTTTAAAAGTTCAAAAATTAGAAAAATTTTTCATCCCTTTTTTCATGTGATACCTGCCTTGGTCATAAAAATGTTGCAGCTATCGACGAAAGCTAAGATTGGCAACAATGCCCTCGAAATTTCACATCTAATGGAATTAATGATATCATGTCGGGAAATCCAGCATCAAAGAATTCGCAGGCATAGCAGAGTAGAATGCAACGTTTGTGATATTCGTATGGTTTATAAGCGGAGCATTTCGCTTAAGGGGAGTTAGTCATAAAAAGTCAGTCGTATTATACAATCGTAATAGTTAGTCGTGATAGAGAGTGGTATACTTTTGGTTGTATACTGATAGCTGTACGTTTGAGAATAAAATAATGATATTCGAAACAAACAAGTATTAAAAAAAAATTGTTCCTTTTTAAATAATTTTAAATAAAATCTACCTTTTTCCATGATTTAGCGATATGGACTTTATCTAAAGGTAAAATACAAAAGCTAGTTTGTAACAATATAAAAATTGCTTGCTTGCTTAAGTGGTGTATGCGGAAAATGCGACTTAGACTTAGAATAAAGTTTCTTCTTCTTCTTTGTAAGAAGAAACTGCAACTATCGTAAAATACAATTTGAGGAGTGAGAAAATTTGAATAACTCAAATCATAACTAACACTAAATTCGCCAGAATGGTTTATGACTTTTCTGATAACCCAATACAATGTTCTAACTATTTGTATAAACGAAAGAAAAATAAAAAAAATTATCTTTCACAGAATATCTAAAACTTAGAAGAGTTTATGTAAGTAGGTATGTAAGTACATTTGTATATTTGACTTGTTTTGTATAAATATTTCCTTATTTGTTGTTGCAAAATGTATGTATATATATATATACATGTGTGTGTGTGTACTTAAAATTATGTACACGTATTCAACTTCGTTTCATTATCAAATTCATGTTGATCTACATAAAACGAAAAAAAAAACAAAGAGATCAGCGAGTTTCTGTACCTTATATATATATATATACATATGATAAAACCAGTATGTACTTATATATGCATGTGCAGATTTCTGCCAAGTTTCGAGTATTCATAATTTTATAGTTAAAGGGCGTAATATCTATGAATTTCAGCACTTTATCTTACAAACAAACAACAACAGTGAAAATATGCTTAAATTCAAGCTAAAGCAAACCACAACAGGCAGTCCATGTTTATTGTGTATATTCACAAACAGTTACATTTCTACAGGTTTTTATGGCAAAACACAAATTTAACACAATAACTGATCGTGACTTTTGTTACCACAAATTCTTTTCTTTTTTTTGCATTTTTCCCGAAAGCTTTAAATGGAGATTTTTTGCTTTTGTTTTTGCTTTAGCTGTATTTCATGGTAACTGGGATCAGGCATACAAGCAAGCAATGTGTGGTGGTAAAACGCACGTGTTAAATTCCCTTAAATTAGAAATTCGTGTAATTTAAGTGTTTTTACCTTTCTCTCTCTCTCTCTCTCTCTCTCTCTCTCTCTGTATTTATCAAAGCCGTTAACAGTGATAACTTTAATAGTCTCAATCAAATATTTTCCTCTCTTCTTCTTTTGTAAGGATTATGTGTTAAAAAGTTTTTTTTTTTATTATGAAAATGCAATTTTTTTTTTGTAAATTACTTTCCTCTCATGTAGTTACAATGGTGCCTTCTTCTTCTTCTTGTTTTGATTTAAGTGAAAAATCGTGTTATAGTTCCACCAAGTTGTTCTTGGGGTTTTTGTCTCTTTCGCGTACGAAAGAATTCTTTAACTAAACTCTAAACAAAAATTTCAATGAGATATAGACTTCTATAAAATGCATTTTTTTTTTTTTTTTGCTTGATTTTCAAATTAAGACATTACCCAAAGAGCCATTGTAGTACATAGGGAAGGAATACAGATTTAGTCGAAAAATCGTAACGTTTCTCGTTGGTTCTTGAAAAACTAGCCAGGCGTACTAAATATTTCAAGAGAGGGGAATAGAGGATGAAAGGGTTTCTCCAACGTGATTATAGCGGATATATGCGTGGAATAATACAGTTTTGATTTTTTTTTTTTTTGCTTAGAATTACCCTTTCATTTATTTATAAACATTTCAAATTAATTTGTTCGCCAATATTTAGAGTTTTTACTTTTCCTTTAAATGTGCGACGTGTGGATCCCCCCGTTAATTTCCCTTACACTATAAAGAATACTGCGTATTACTTCTGGTAATATTCTGTCCCAACTAACACCGAGATAAAACTGTTATGGAACCCTTGCATAGACTTTTACATTCTCTTTGCAAGGAATGTTTCTTTCTCATTTCAAGTTTTTACAGGTAAGTATAAAAAGACTTCCTGAAATCAGCTACCGAGCATAACATCAATTTAATATATAACTTTATTAAATCTACTAAGCTTACTATTTAACATAAGTTTTCTGAAAAAAGAGCCGGATAGCCTATGATGCTAGTACTCAATTAATTTCTCTAGTCTAAGAATTAATTTCATTGGACTAGAAAATATAATAATAATAATAATAATAATAGGTAAAAGTTAAATATAATTAAATTTTTTTTGAATATCCTTATCAGTGTTGCAATTTTCATTAATTATTAGCGTCCTATTTAAAATTCTTAAGAGAAAAGTAGTTTATCTGCTGAGTAAATTCAAGTTGATTTTAGAAAACCCTAAAAAAAAACGCAGAAAATGTTATCTCGTAAGTAAAAGATGGACTAATTCATGTGGAAGGTATGTGGAAGTGAGGCCTTCGATGCGTTCTATTGAGTACTGCCATAAATATAATACATTGAGTATACGCTCATCCTCCGATAGTGACTATGAAGAAAATGACTATCGAAATATTTTTTTTTTTTTTTCTTAAAACAAACAAAAACTAAAATCTCGGATAAATTCAGGCGTCTTGTGAGCTTAAGTAAATTGAATAAAACAAAAAAAAAAAAAAACACAGATTTAACAACACTAAACATGTTGTTTGACACCGCAATTTGTGGCATATACCCTGTTGTTGTCGTTATTGCGATGTCACTCATTGTGTACCTATATCTTAAGCATTGTCTCATATGGATTTGTGTCTCCGTTGTTTCGAGGTGAATAAATAAATTTTGCATTACCATGGACTGGTGGCGAAGAAGATGAAAAAAAAAAAAAAAAAAAAGAGAGAAGAAACCATTTGGTTTAGGTGAGCGAGGAGGTGGTTAAGCAAAGTCCGCGTATACAATTCACTTAAAGTATAAGCAGAGGCAATCTGTTAAATCCTTTTAAGAAAAGATTTTTGTTTCTCCAATGCGTTGTGTTTTGTGTGCATAAAGTGCGACGTAACTAGTGTGGGCAATAATCAATTGTTGCTTGTACAACAACGGCCACAATGACAACAAACCAAACTTTACCAAAAATAAAAAATAAAAAATAAAAATAAAAAAAAAACAAAAAACCAAGCAAGTTAAAGAGTTTTTTTTTTTTTCTTGTTACTGTTTTTTTCATTCCGGTCTCTGGGGGGAATTTTTCATTTCTTAAAACGAAAGGAAAGGAAATTTTTTCATCTTTGTCTTTCAGCTTATGATAGTAGTAGTAGTAATGTCGAAGCGATGCATGCATGCATGCATGTACAATTGCATATGGTTTCGGTTTTTTTATTTCTTTACTGGTTTTGTCGCATTCGTGTTACCAATCGGTTTTAAAGAATCAAAACCTCTAATCGAATTTGACTTGAATCGGCTGCTGGTGTTTTTTTGTTAAAGATTCTTGTACAATTTTTGAGTAGGTTGGCTGCTGCTAACTTTGTATTGGGTGATTTATACACAATCTTTACATACATAAGGCAGTGAGTTTAAAAAGCTAGTTGGGGTTGACTGGCATGTGCGAAGGTGATATTCCCTAATCAGATGTGTCAGTTCTTGTGGCTTCTGCGACTTTTTTAGTCAATTGTCGGTTTCTTTTATTTTTGTTTTTTTTTTCTCTTTATTTTTCTGAGCTTTGCCTCACAATTTCGCAAAATGTTGACAGAAATTTTTGCTTGTTAACACAGAAAATGTGGCTCGAAACAAAAGCTTAATGTTTCATCGATATTTCTTGGGAATCGCATGACGCTTATTTAAAATTGGCAAAATAATTTTCTTCATTTACACTGAATTTAATTAAGCAAAAAAATAGTAAAGCCAGAAAGAAAAAGCAGATATTTGTTTTATTTTATTTTGCTCAAATTATCACCTTTTGCTCTGCCAACACCATCAGGAGGTTCTTAGGCAATGATTTTCCATTTACACAAAAGCTCGAAAAATATACTTAATTAGAACAAGAATGAAATAATCTAATTTACGTATCACGATTCCTCCCTCAAACTTCATGCCAGCCATTTGTGTGCACTCACCGACCGTAAAGAGTGAGATGTTGCGTGAAGCATTACAGAGGCTTAAATTAGCCGGGTTTTCTTTTCTGAGAGAGAGCTTACAGTTTTAATAACGTCAAATAAGAAATCTTAGACGACTTAAAAATGATCAGAGGAATTATTGCCATATAAGGACAGATACCGACTTGCGATTTACGCACTTTTAATTCCCGGTGTCCTAAAAACTGAAGAAATAAGCCAAATTTCTACGTTGCGCGCTTTGTTTAAAATACATTTTTCCTAATTGAATATACGCGTGACGTGTGAAAAGCTAAGTTCCGAATATTTCAGACAAATATAGTTTTTCAACAATTTTTTTAAGATAAGGATTTTTTAAGAAGCAACTGTTATTTCCACGTTTGCGAAGCTCGCTGAATGGCACCCAACAGCCATTGATTAATATATGTAATCCCCAACATTTGAGAAGAGACCGTCTCATTTAGTCATCCATTGCGATATTTAACTTGAAGACTGGTAACTTTAAATTCTTCTCATATTCTTTTGTTTTGGAAATGAAGGAAGGAAAACAATTTCGAAGCAGAACTTATGACATTGGTTGGACTGACGTCTTTCAAGTTAAAGTATCGTAAAATATCGTATCACATAAACGTGACTACATTTTTCCATGTCTACAAATTGGCTGAAGACTTTCGCTCTGGATGGTTATTAAACCAATACTAAGCAATGAAGCATCTAAATTTTATACTTAAATTTATAAAGTTAGTTCTTTCGGTCGTAGCAGTATTTTTCAAACAAGAATTGTCATCCATTTGTCCGGATTTTCTACTTAAAAAAACTTTTTAATCGTTTTATACTTAAAAAAAATTTTAAAAACTTAGAAAAATTTTTCTTATTTTACGTTTAAAAGTTCTTCTTATCGATGTAGGCGAACGAAATAAATCTGAATTTTTATTTTTTTATTTCATTCATTTGCGAATTGGGTTCAGTTAGCATATCTGTTTCACTTTCAGAAGTTATCAACACTTTCGTTAGCTTTGCACAACTTTTGAACTAAGGAAGTAGAAGACGTAAAAGAAGACCGAAAATTTTGATTGAAATGGAATAGAAAAATTTATTTAAAATGGAAGATATATACAAACTGAAACGTACTAACCAAAGGACTTAAATCATGGGAAATTTTTGGTTATTTTATATTGAACGTGTTTAGTAATATTTCTAAATCATGTCATTAATTTCCCTTTATAGAAATACAAATTCGGAAACCACATGTTCAACGAGTCAATCTATTTTAAAGCGCAACTAAGCGGGCAATATAAAATTCAGAAGATAATGATGCTTCTCTTTAAACGCTTGTGAAAAATATATGTAATGCATTAAAAAATGTATGTAATAATGGTGAACAATACTGAAATTTTATATACTCAATGATACGTATATTTTGCTAGCTCTGGGCAAGTCGGATGTGTGAAAAAATTACTCAAAATTCTCGGTACGATCTATCATCTGCAAATTGGCTTAAAGGCACAAAAAGATTTGGTTAGCTGTTGGAAGCATAATGCAAGACAATAAATAGCAAACGGAAAGATTTCTAAAATCGACCAATAATAGTACAAAAGCTGGAGACTAGAGCCATGAAGTAATGGTTGGTACGCTTCATCTTTGGTTTTTACGGGATGCATAAGTTTCATAG
This sequence comes from Glossina brevipalpis, assembly GCA_000671755.1. Taxonomy (NCBI): domain Eukaryota; kingdom Metazoa; phylum Arthropoda; class Insecta; order Diptera; family Glossinidae; genus Glossina; species Glossina brevipalpis. The sequence continues at coordinate 205,329 of KK351066.1, read as the reverse complement.
CGATCATAATCTGAGTATCTCAGATGGCGATTTGTGCGGTTTCTGCGAAGACAAAGACGAATCAGTGTATCACATTTTTTCAATATGTAAAAGGTAAGTATAACGCTAAGTTACGGATTATTGCAAAGGCTAGTTTTACTTCGTGATGCGTATCGCTCGCGAGTAACAATATTACGTATCGTGCATTAGAGAGCGCATGACAATAAGCGGACCATGTAGCTTTTGAGAGTTGATATTCGATCTTAGATCGTAGAATACAAGCCATTTGGTTTTTGCGATCGTAATCGCTCAATGTAAAACATGTGAAAGGCAGGAACGGACGGGAAGTTGAATCAGAATGTTATGCTGGTCAGATATAATGAAAAATACTTGTATTTTTGATGATTGCTATAAAAACGGTTAAATCGCTTACAAAGTGCTGTTAAAAATTGTTATACGGCTTTAAACTCCTTTTCACGTAGTTAGGAACCTAGCAAAAGAGAACGAAGAAACTAGTTCATCTTCATTTTTAAATGAAAAAAACGCAACATTTTTTTTCAAATATTAACAAGCTGCTCTTTAACACTTTGTGCTAAGAATTTCCTTATACAACGCTCCTAGTTAACAAAAAAAAAAATTACTCATTTTCTTTGTGTGACCTTATAAGCCTTTTTTAAAACGGACTTTCTGTGTTTTACAAGAAGACCGTCAGGAAGCACATGGTAGACAAATGAATTTTCGAATTTTTTTTTTTGAAAATAATTATGTTTAGTGATTAAAGTTCTCTTCTTTTACTTTATCCTCTCTAATCTTCGCAGAATTACAGATTCATATAATCCCAAGTAAAATAACTGACCAGCGGAATAATGTACACATATATATATAATGTATATATATATATGTATATATATATATATACACTACCATGTAAAGGGAATCGGAGAGCAGTTAAAGTATAGAGTTTAGTAGTCGCAGTTTCGACTAATCGGTAATTTATTGCTATCGATGTTATGCAGACGCTTGACTAGCAAAAATGTTTCAGCGCAAAAGTAAAGGCATGAGGTACAAGTCTTGAGCTTTAAACTGTATTGTTGTGCTGGCAAACTAAAATCTCTAGGTAACCACACATGTATTCGTTCATATATGTATAGTAAGAGAAGGCTTACGTTTGGCAAACTCTTAAATATATCACATTTTTAAGCCTATCTAGGCTTAACCATCACCATGAAACGAAATTGTAAAGGAACAAAGCAATAACAAAGATGCATATGTTAAATGCTAAACGAAGAAAAATGGAAAAAAGACTTGGGCTTGGGCTCTCTCTCTGTATGTGTGTGTGTAAGCATGTTGATGTATGTCGTTATATTTTGCGCTTCGTAAGGCAACAATAAATGGTGCCTACTGCCTGACGTTGCTACAATTCGATACGATCTTTAGTGGTTGCGTTTTGTTATGAATATTATAGAAAGCTGGACTTGGCCGCCTTTACTTTGCTTGAATTTGCTTGTACAGCATCCATTGCTCTTGACTGTTGGTCCGTAAAAAGTCTTCCAACATATATATGAATTCATACGGTGATATACAATTTATGCTGTCGCTTTAGCTGTCGTTATTGTTGTTGTTATGGCTAAGATCGTTTGCCCTTATGTGGCTTACTAAGTCTCTTGCACTACAATACCATAGCATAGTATAAAGGCTTAGGTTAGTTATATTTCTCCGTCCTATAGGTTTTTTTTATAAATATTTTATTCAAAGTTTCTTTATTTCCACATCTCTACTAATCTCGATGCCCTGTCTTTGCTATTTAAAATAAAAAGGAAACTATTCGAATTTCGTATATGATATTTACTTGTATATGCATACTGTTTATGCAACTTTTTTTCACAATATTTCGTTGTTATGTCTGTAACGCATTTTTCGTACAGTTTAACCTGAAGTGTGAAATAGTGATTCCTTGGCATCGATAAGAGCGAGCACTCATAATGTTGGGGTCTCCCAAAACGAGTGAGCATTGACGTTGCTATTGTAGTTACTGCAGTTTACAAAACAAAGTCAAGGATCACTATATAATAATAACTACATGTAATGGCCACTCATAACGAACGTTTCAGTCGTTCTGGTTAAAGCCGAACAAATCTTAAATTGTGCATCTCTGGCAAATTTTTTCTTTCCTTGTTTCCTTTTCTGTCTTGAATTTGAAATGAGAAATTTGATATGCTCTTCTTCGTTTATATGCTTTTGCTTTGGCTTTCCTTAGGAAATACATAATTTTTGTCTTTTTATAGAAAATTCCCTGGTTCATAAAATGTTTTCTGCACATTTTGTGTCTTTCACTGCAAGTTTGCGAGTGTTTCATTGTTATTCTGTGATTTGTTATTATGGAAAATTTTTAATAAGAGTTTTGACGCCTTGTCCAAGCCTCAAGCTTTTTATGTTACTAAACTTAAATTCAACGCACAAGATCACTGATCGCATGTTACTGATTTGTTACAGGGATGTATAGCTAAAGAAATTAGAAGTGATTAATCTCTTCACCAGACAAACCAAGTGTAAATGACAAGACAAATTATGTGTCTGATGGTGGAAGCTGAGCATAGAATGAAAAATCATTTCAACTCTTTTTCTGCTTATAAAGATGCTGAAAAATGAACCGAATGTACATAAAATAATTTATTAAAATTGAAAAAATCCAAATGAGAATACCAACAGAAACTGCTTACGATGAGCTCTGTCTCATTTTTTTTTTTTTAAAACCAATAGTATTGTCTTAGAGCCATTATCAGCTAGCTTTTGTTAGCTTCTTTTTTTTACCGTGTAGCTCAAGTTTTGTTTATACATTTTTTTTTTATTTTATCCATTTAATTACATCCGTACCTATATGTTGGGACCTATAAATTAAGATATTGGTTTGAAACTGATCAAAAGAAGGACAATGCTTACACTCCAGTTACTATTAAAAATGGGCAAAACCGGCTTAAAGGTCATGCCTACGTTGGAAAATAAACTGACAACGCTTCTTGTCTCAGAAACTACAAAAATTGAATATTTATACCTACCACCGAAGGTGAGAGGAATATTTATTTCATTTTGTCATTTGGTTCGTAACTCCCAAAAGGAGACTTCCGAGATTCCACAAAGTATTAAGTGCTCGCGAGGAATTTGGCTCACAACTTCTACAGGTGAAAGCGTTAAAGTAGTAGGAAATACCGAATACCGAATACCGATAATTTTGACCTTCCTCTTCACCTAAAACAACGTTCAAAATTGCATTTTTGACATTTATTACTTTTCTTTTTGATTTAAAAAAAACCGCTGCCGAATTCCATCAAAATCCTTTAGAACTTTGCACCACCAAATGACATTTGTTTCAAAAGTCTAAGGGTGGTGATTTTTATGTCATTAAAAAACAACGGATTAGAAGACCAAAAAAGTTCAAATAAAATAGCCCGACTCACTCCATTTTCAACTCGATTCGTTCTTGTATATATAAATATTCTAAAGATAGAAACTTTCGTAAAAATACTTGAAATATTTGTGAGCTCCAGATTGAATAAAGAATAAGGAATAAGGAGACAAATATAAGACGAACGGACGAACGGGCAGGCCTAAATCGATTCAGAAAATGATTCTGAATCAATCTTTTTTTATGAAAGCTGTGCCCATCTGAAGTCCTTCTGAATGTTACTTACATAGTCACAAACTTAATATACCGCGTTTAGGTTTAGGTTTAGGCTGCAAACATTTATACTCCCGAATATCTATAGCATCAGCAAATTTGGAAGGACACCGCTTAAAAGATAGCATTAATTATGTATTAAATGTGGAATAAGAAAATATTTTATGAATATTTTAACAGATTTCTGAAAATTTCTTAATGAAAATTTGTTCGCCACTGTAGACGAGAAGATCTCTTTTGATATTCACATTTTCATATATATATATATAAATATATATATACACCATATATATGCATTCATTTAACATATATGTACCACATATATAGCGTGTCAATCAGTACAACTGCATCAAATCAATAATTGAAAATAACAAGCATTTGCAAGACAAAAGCAAAATGTGCAAGAAAACGGCGAACATTAAAAAAGTAAAAAACTAAAACTAAAAAAAAAAAAAAAAAAACCCAAAAGTAGGAAAGAAAGAGGAACGAAAAACTTTATTTATGAAGGAACACAATGAACTGAAGATGCCAAATGTAAGATCTTTTCGCATTTTCTTTGTCCACGCAGAAGAAAAGAAAAATAATGACAATGGGTCCATATAACGATGAAATCTCTGGAGAAAACGTATATGTGTATGTATATATGCTTTAGTATAGCTGTAGAACTTGCCTTGTAAGGCATTACTTGCCTGGCCTGTAAGGTCTTCTCTTGCTTGCTTAAGTGCAAATGGTCAAAGGAAATCACAACACATTGCCATTAGTTCTTTTTCTTGCAGTCAGTTGCTTATTGTTGCGAAGATTTTTTTGCTGCTTGAATACAGAAATAAATTGTGTGCAGGTTTTTTTTTTTGCGCGCGCGGTTCGTTTCTTTTTTTTTTTTTCTTTTAACACTTGAAGTGCGAATTTAAACGGTTGGGAGGGTGTTGATGTTTAGTTGCATTGCGTTGAAGCTTTATTCTACGTCGATGATGCCGGTGTGACCGGCTTTTGAAATTGGAAAAGATAAATTTTGTTACTCTTTAGAATCACAATTCAATCAATTTATTTCTATTTTCATTGTTGTAGAATACGAATTGTTTGTTATAAATTTATTTATTTATTTATTTTTCTTTTTAATTTAACGAGCTTCGATTTGAACGAAGCATTTAAGACGATAACGAGTATGGAAAGAATAGAAGGTGTGAACAAAGCCTTAGTTAGTACAGGTTAATGGCGACGAACGACGATTTCTTGGGGTTGGGGGGAAAGGATGCGTTTGTTAAAAAGTTGTACAAAAATGTAAGATTTCATGAAAAGAAGTTTACTAATTATAAAAGAGAAGAATTAATTATAATATGAAATTTTCTGTGGAAGGAAGAACTGCAAACACTTTTGGAACTTGAAAAACGATTACCGTAATTCAGGAATTTTTTCGCCATAATTTCAAGTTTTTTCTCAATTAAATCCTAGGCAACTTCCAAAACGAAAACAAATTGACTACTTTTCTTAGATCTTAAGGTTCTTATTGAATACTTTATTAAATATTAAGTATAACTTATCTTCATTATCTTCATTTCGAAGTGAATCTTCAGCAATAATTGCGTTGACAGTTTTTCTTGTTTTGTTATTTGTTCGATGCTACTATTTTTTGGTTGTTGATTAAAGTATTAGGACCGGACCATGGCTTATGTTAAATGCTTTCTCAGTTGAATAATATAATCTAAACAACATAACACAGCCAATAAACCTTCAATGCATTTGCGATTTTAATTAGTTTCGAAAATAAATAAAATATTCACAATCTCGTGACAACATGGACGTATACTATCAACCAAAAATCCAATGATAACATTTAAGATGGGCAAAATTTGGTCTAGAGCTGTATTACAATAAATTTTTGTCTATTGTTAAAGGATCGGTACTTAATGAATTCATTTATGAAAGATGAAAAGAAGTCGATCAGATTTAATTTGATTTTCAATCCTTAAGTGAATAAATCGTTAGGATAGCTACATTGATTTTAAGATTATTGAGATTGTTTCATATAAGATAGATTAAAAGCTGCACTTCGGTAGAGAATTCAATTTTTTTTAAATACTATATAAAGATAAGTTTTTACAAAATATGAACAGGGTCCGGGTAAGCCCGCATTGTTAATTAAAATTTGTTAATTTTTATGTTGCAGAACGAATTTCCAACTAAAATGTAACTATAGCTTAAACATATAGTATAAAAATAAATTTTGTACATAAGACCAAAATGGATTCAATTGTTTTCTCATTTCAGGATATCCTAAACCACCTGTGGTACGTTAAATTTGTGCGGCCCAGGGGACTTAGGGCAGACTCACATTGTTTCTACGGATCGAATCAGAATCATCTTCTGAATCGATTTGAACCGGTCCATCTGTTCGTTTCATGTCCAATCCTAGGTCCAAATTTGTTGAAATATTTTGGTAAAATTTGAAAAAGCATTCGATCCATTCTTGCCGTCTTTACGACAACTCCCCATACAACGTTTCATTTGAATCGAGTCGTTATACGACAAAAAATTCAATGTCTAATAATTTTCGGAAACAATCGGTAGAAACTGGTATGCAAAATAACTGTACAAAATTTGGATCGAATGAAACCAAATCTGATTACCTTGATTATTTTATGGTGAAAATTGGTCCGTGAAAGTAATTTAACAAAAAAAAAAGGACTGCACTCAATTTTGAAAGAAGGTTTTTAATGGTCGGCTATTATATATAAAATTACTTGCAAGATGGGATATCAACACTAGGCATGACCAGGGTTTTAAAGATGTCTACGAAAGTCATGAACATTCTATTCAGAAGTAAATTTTTATTTTTGCAGACTACGACCTAGTTAGCAACGATTAACAATTATTTTTAAAATTTGTTTTGAGTATTTTAATGTCATATTTTAAGCAACCGTGTAAACGAAGAAGAGAGCAGTAAGGGCTTAGACAGAGAGATTTCAATAAGAAGACTTCCCGTCTGCTCCATGTAGAAATGAAAGGTCTTTTCTGCAAGGACAAAAAATGGTTTAGAAGTGGTCTTTAAGAAGAACCAACAACACAGTCATCTAATTATACCAATAAAAAAAAAACATGAAATTTCATTTGATGCCGTTAAGAAGCCTGAGATACTAAAAGATTTAACACCAAGCGAAAGTGAGATCAAACAATCAATTAAAATGGCGAAGCAAAATGGTCGCGAATATATATTTAAAAAAAAAACATCAAATGAGAGGTATTATCTCACCTGCCATCTTCGTCAGCTTGTTGAAGACACATAAACTTTCAAAATATGGAAATGAATGCAAAAAACATTTTTCGAATCAATAATCCAAAAGGCAATGAGAATTTATAACAAATAATGACAATCGCTTTGAGAAAAGTATTTTAGACGATTTTCTCAAAATTATTACATTTTATTTAACCGTAAAATCTGTACGATTAATTGATTGTATAGCACCTGTATTTACGCTTCCATATTCTTCATGTTAGTAGAACTATACATCCCGCAGAACATGTTAATTTATTTCATTGATTATAAAACGATTTTAAGACAATGATGAAACAACAAAATAAATCTAAGCTAAATCAATATTTTTGAATGTTATTCCCAAATTTCACCCTAAAATAGGTTCCCCACCTAGAAGATGAATATACTTAAATTAGCTTAAGTGCCGCGAGTATAAACAACGTATTCTATAAAATCTCTATAACATGTTTTTTTAATTGCGACAGCACTAAAATTAAAAGATGCTATGCATGGATACGCGATATAAAAATAATCATTAATTTAATCCAAAGCGAATTATAATGTCCTTTATACTTTTATTTTAAACGAGAAAAAATGTTTACCTAATGAACCACATGCTTAAGTCATACTGTTATTGTTATTATTTTCCTTGAAACACGACAATTACAATAACTATTGAACCCTCACTGAATTCTGATCAAGTCTGATCTTACTGGTGGAATAACAATGAAGGTGAGATGTGAATGTGTGCAGTTTCTACCTTTTCTTTTTTCAAAAATTTAAATCGCACCTCCAAAAAACGTGATATGACACATACATTAAGGTTTCTCAGATCTTTTTACTCTCTTTTGTGATTTACCTTTTCGTGCATACGGATAAAACGACATTCTTTAAACGGTAGCTCTTTAAAGCACTGTATTTATCTACCACATAATCTGTCAAAATATAAAAATCGTAATAAATCAAAACGTAGTCACGTAAGCTATATTACTATTATTAAAAAACGTAAATTATGTTGTTGTTGTTGTTGTTGTTGCAGGACTTTTTTAAATGAGTAAAAAACATCTGAAAAATGAAAATCAAAAATACAAAATAATACCTTATGCCAAGCATCATGCTATCGTTTGCGAGCTTATCTTAATGACCTTTAAAGAGAAGTGAGCATTAAAATCTAAACGATGATGACGAAGAAGACGTTTTATGATGTACCTTAAAGCAAAATAAAAAAAAAAAACAAGAAAAACCAACATAATAACGATTATAATGAACCCTCAAAAGTCGATATGCATTGAAAACAGATCAAACAGGCAAGCAAGCAAATGCGTAAAACAAGAAAGAAGAAGAATCTGCTAAAGCGGAACATAAAGTATTTGAAATCATTTAGGAATTTGGAATTTATTCGAAACTTTTGAAGGCTCTTCTCTAAGATTAAACAGGAAGCAAGTTCATTTTTATCATTATTATCATTTGCATTCAAAACCTTGTAAACTTAATTAGCTACTTTGCGTTACTATTTACTTATCTATCTCTATATTAATTTTTGATGATCCATAGAGAGATGGGCATCCGAACCACCAAGAAACACTTATAAACACTTTATAAAATCTATAAAACATGTTTCTGAGCAATGAAATTAAGCTGTTCTTAAGGCAAAAGGGTTTCTTATAGAATTATTATTTAATCTCAATTGAAATTAAAATATTTGAGACATTAGGATGATACGTTTTTCAAGTATGCTTTCCGAAAATTTCATTCATTCCTAAGCAAATCGAAAAAATTGATGTTTTTTCAGCTCTGAGACTAACTCTCACAAATCTTAACATATTGTTTGTGTATATTGCAACGACTTATGTTTTATAGACCTTAAGAAGCTCTTCTTATGATATTGAAGATCTGAATACTACATTTGCATACTTTTCTTTTTTGGAATAGCAATCGTTTATAAAAAAAAAAACGAATAGACGATATTTTTTTACAAAGTCAAGCGATTATTTTTAATACAAAATCCACGTCGAAACAATAACTGCTCTGCACCAAAGCAGTCTATTTTGAACACGACTATAAGAATAGCCGAACTGCTCAAATAGATAATAAATAATCAATTGCAAATCGAAAGAGATAATGCTTGATATATCCGAATGCGAAGCTACTAACATTTTCTGAATAACTTCTGCATTATGAGACCGCATATCAATTGTTAATGCCTTGGAAAACGGCACGGTTAATTAGATCCCTTCTAAGTAGCAATGCCATGGATATTGGGTTTTACCGTCGATGTTAACGGTTCACCTGTCGTTAACCATTGCCATTTACACTCCTGAAATCGTTCCCTGCCCATTTCTCTCGTCATGATTTGCCGCACTTTCCTTCGAAGTAAACAAGGCATACTTCATACATTCCTTTTATCTTGTTATGGTGCTGAGCTCAGTTCATTCAAAGTTCTCAAGAACTTCTTGCGGAACTTAGTTGTTAGCATTTGGTCAAATTTAAAAATGTCAAAATCAAGCTTTGCCAATTAAACGGATATAAAACAGCTTATAGAGCACCAAACTATTCATTGGTCTCCATTCATAACTTGACAACCCCGGCGTTCTACTTTCGCACCAATCATTAATGAAGAACACAAACAAAAATGAGCGAAGGTGGCTGCCTTAGGACTAAATGTGAGAGGATTACTTAAGAAAGAAGCTACGAAGTTTAGAATTTCAGGTGCTCGACTTAACCTAAGGTGAATACCACTTGTATTTGAAGAGCTATGGATGAAGTATTACTTCAGTTTCGGCAAATACCTTTAAACACATAAAATACCTTTAACAGACAAATCAAAAAAATTTGAAAAACCGTCAGAAGTTAGGAAGGCGTAGCAATCAAATAAATAAAAGAAGTTTGTAGGCCTTTCAACAATTTTTGGAATAGTTTCATGACTGCAGTAAGCTCTTTCTAACTGTTACTATAGTTTTCCTATTATCATGTGTTTATCTTTAACTGAGAAATCTATAGATAAGACTTTATCCTTTTTAATGCACTAAGGCAATAATTAGAACATTAAATTGTAAGTAAATCTATTCCTTTAGCAAGATCAGACATTTTCATTCACGTTTACGCGTTCGTTCCTTCAACTCTTACATGCAACCCTGTCAAAATCTGTGGACACAAACTTTAAAAAAACAAAAAAAACGCGATACACAAAAAATCCGCGTATGTTTGCTTAAGATGATCGTTATCACTATCACATTCCTGACGTTATCATGAATGAATCTTATACACGCGATCACACCTAGTTTTCTATTTAACAAATTTCAAATAATAATCACAATTATTATCATTATTGGGTCTTTATAAAATGTTTATTACAACAAATTGTAAATGCTGAACATAAATGCGGTCTCATATCAGTTATACATTTAACTTGTATAACTGTGCGCACGAAGCCGATACAACGAAAAGCACCATAAGGAAAGTGTTAATAAAAATAACATTACGCACTATTTTAAAAAAAAAATATGTATAAATAAAAAAATCTACCGAAAACACTTAAAATACATGAAGAACCTGTTAAACATGAAAGAGGTGCACGCAATAAAAGTGAGATAAGTTTAAATTAATATTATGTATAGTGATTATGATAGAGCAACGTATGAGCTTACGTATTTAATGTTCTTCATTACCTAACAAACCACTGAAAACTACTTTACCTTATTTAAATATACTGCATAATATGACAACATTACGATGTATCTCAGAAATTATTGTTATGAACGGTATCGAGAATTAGTGAGATAGTAGAAGGATTTAAGCTATTTCTGCTTATCAGTTTATCCGTGGAATTCTTCATTGGAATTGGAAAGAAATGCAATATCTCTCACAGACTTGAAAATGACCTTACACCATCTAATATAGTTTATGTGATAAGTAATTAAAAAGTAATTATTTTCGAAGTGGATGGTATCTTGACTAATTCCCAATAAACAAATGATTGAATTAATTGGAAAATATTTAACGTAGCTAGAAAAAGCAAAAGCTTTTTACCACTAAAATTTTAATAATACTGTCGTTAAAACCAACGATTTACAGCAATGAGATTATGTAGTCATTGCTTGAAAGCTAGATGTCGCAAAGTTTCCTTTCTTATAGTTGTAGCCAAGTTGAACAACTTGGTCGCGTCCATAATCGCAAAAATTCCTCATATAAACACTTCGTACAGACTTCGTACAAAATTTTAGACATATATAAGTATATTCCAGATTTTTAATGCATCTTAACACTAGATTTACTAGCTATTTAAATATACCTATTTTTACCGATACTTGTCAAAATGACTGGTCTATAAGAGAAAATGACTATTGTGGCTTCCAGTGTTTATTCACTCTTAAATAATGACAAAAAAAAAAGTTGAACAATATTAACTGTAATAGATAAATGGATTTATAGACATTGTCAAATAACGAAACACTTGACTATATATTTATATACTTGATTATATAGTTTGTTAGTCACAATTTCTACATATCTAGATTTTGCTCTGTGTTCACTTTCCGCATTAACTTTTTTGCATGTATAGCAAATATTAGTTTGGGGAAAAAGAAATCCATTATTTTCCAATTCGAAATGTTAAATAAAGTCCTGAAGTTCATATAAAATTGGATGGATTTCTTTTTCCGCAAACTAATATTTGTAGTCTTATTGTTATTGCAATATCCTATTTAACACCATTTTCGGACAGAACCCGTGCCACTTATAGTTGGTGTATCAGCTTGGGGTGTGGTTTTTGCCATGAAATATGCTAATCTGAAGTAAGTTCTTCTGCTAATTGGAACAGAAAGTCTTTCCGTGAGATATTTTCTCCTGTTGTGTTTTTGTACAGTATCCAGCTATTTATTCCGGCCAAATCTAAAATGTTAAAAAACACTTGAAGTGGCCACCTTCTGATTTCACCGTATATTTTCGTGCCATTTGATCAATGACATCGACGCCAAATTTAGTTTTATTATCAAACGATACAGTTTCAGGTAATTTCTTAGCAGCTTCAACAATTTTGATGTGGTAATATTATGTACTTAGTATAAGTACATTTTCATTTGGTTTGCTCTTATAAACTGTAAGTGTACATCCATTGGATTTGTACAACAACGTTGAGAAACGTGCCGTGCTGTCTTTTTTCAGTTTGAAAAGTTATCGGTAGCTCCCTCTTGTTTGCGCATATTGTTCCAACCAACAAAGTATTTTTAGATCTTAATTTTAATGCTAAAGGAATACTTGTAAAAAAAATTATCGGTTGTTACAGTTCTACTCTTCACGGTATACGGTTCAAGAAGTTTCATTACGACAAATTCGCTTAGAGGGGTTGATGCATTTCGAGCCTCTTCTTTTCCTAAATACGAACAGCCATTTACCACATATGTCGTCTCTACATCAAACGCCAGCGAAAATTTTATGCCAAATTCATGGCGTTTGTTTGGCATATACTGGATAAATCTGCATCTGGCCTTCGTTGGAAAAAGTTGTTCATACACGGTAATATAAGCTCCCGGTTTGAAGCAATTTTGACTATTTTCTATAAATTTGCCCAAAACTGCTGAGACTAAAGCGAATTTGTTTGTTTGCAAACGTTGACTCCTCTGATTTCTTTTGTACGAATGTATCGCAAAATCTCAGTAAAATCACGTCTACTCATAGTGCTGGAGAAAAATTATGGTCCCCACTTGTTGTTTCACAAAAATTGAAACCTCAAAGTATTTCCTTCGTAGGCCCCACGTGCGTACAATATTGCAAGGAATGCCTTCAATTTTGCTTGCGTAATTTTCTAAATATGTTAAAACTTTTCTTCCTTTTGACATTTTCAGGGGCTGACGATCGCTATAAAAATAAGTTGAAACTAAGACACGTTCTTCGTATTTAGGCTTCTTACTAAAGAATATATTTTTGAATATTTCCATATCCACGTAAATGTTTCTTACCTCTGTTACCAGTACCTGTGTAGTCATATGATTATTCCGAAATCATACATTTCTTTATTATTCTTTCTTTTAAATTTAAGCCAAAATAACTGGTACAGGTATAAATGCTAGTAACCAAAAATATATTTGTTACTAATATATACAAATTACCATTAAATATATAAAGTAACATTAAATTCATAAAATGTATTCTCTACTTATACTTACAAAAGTCATAACATCATTTCGGAAAGCAAATGTTATATGTAATGGGAATTTTGAATTGAAATTGCACGACCAGTCATTTTGACTGGTCTGGTAAATCTAGTTTTAAAGACGCAACAAAAGAGGAACTTTCGAACAAAAAGCAGTCGAGGTAGGAAAACGGGGAAGAATATTTGAACATGTAGGGTATTTTTTACTGTTCTGTGGGACTGCACCCTAATAGAGAAAAATAATAAAAAATTGTCTTAATACAAGAACATGTCTATAACACATATCAAAACTTAAGACGCGGTATTATTGGAAGCCGTTTATTCAAAACGGCACACAGCACAGCTCAAACAATTTTCATTTCTTTCCTTCGAGCTTTTAACACTGTCTTTAAAAAAACATTATCTGGAAAGTGACGTACGTGATTACCGATAACCTTATTTATACACTTTTTGTTAATAACGGGTCCCTTTTTTGACTGAAAACTGATTTTTTTCGTTCAAATTCTTGCCAATTAAACAAAAAAAAATAAATATTTTTAAAATCCCCTACATTACTCTCTAGAAATATAGATTTTAGTTTGTTCTTTTTTTAAATTCAAATTTGCACTGGCTATCCTAAGACCGAAAGTCTCTCACGAAATTGACTGCGTTGTCGCAAACTTTTTAATTGCTTTCTTTTTTTAAAACTTAAATATGCGCCTAATGACTTCGTCAAATTTTATTATTCAATCGTTTTCCCTTTCATCCTAAACAAATTGTGAAAAACTCCCTACAGTGATTTCGCCATTTAACGCTAACATAGTTATGGTTATCTATCGCGTAAGCAAAACTGATGTATTCCTTCGAAGTGCGTATAAAAATCTTATCCTCATTTCATTATTTGAAAACTATAAATATTTACCAACACTTAGTAGAGTAGATAAGAAATATATATATATATATATATATATATATATAATATAATATAATATAATCGATCAAGCAGTATTATTGATATTTATTTAGAATTTATCACTTGAAGTATTATCTAAATATGTATTTAAGATTTTAATTAGAGGGAAAGAAAAGAAAAAGTAAAGAAAACTTATACCAACACTTTTGAAACAACGAACGACCTTTTTTTAAGGTGTCAAAGAAACATTCGAAAACAGATTATGAACAGCTATGCAAAATGGAACAAGATTTTATACAGAAGTAAGCAAAAGCAAAGCATAATATGAAACTTGTCCAAACTGCAAGGCTTTAAAATATTGTTCCTCTTCAGGGGAAGAACATAATGAAACTTTAATGATGCCAAAGTCGCGACATTAGGTCGCCAACATTGAGAAAATATAACGTGGAGCACAAAACGAACCTAAGCTGCTTAACCGTGCAAAGAAAAAACATCACAACAAAAGAAAACCAGAAATCAGAGCAATAACCAAAAACAAAAAAGAAAAAACATCAAAGAAGAAATGCCAGAAATTGTTAGTCCAACATAAACAGGAACGAATGATATATAGAATTGTACCTCTCGTTTGGTTTTGGTTTTGGTTTTGCCAACCTGTATAGCTATGCGTTCAGAGAAAATTGAAAATGGTCGGTGATTCGGTGATGCCACGAAATATTTTACGGTGCAGAAAAAAAAAGGAGAAAAGGACTAGAATAGCAAGTAAATGAATGAAATGTGTTTGTGTTAAATTCAGCACTAGTTAGTGTTAAAATATTTGGATTTCGTTATGTAGTTGAGTATATATGTTCTTGGAAATATTGGCATATATATTTATAACAGAGGATAATATCAAGAAAATATTTACTTATAATCAAGATTAGCTCTAACCATTTTTTTTTTTAAATTTTAAAGCTTGAAATTCATATCACCATAAATTTTATTTATGAAATGTACACTTCACAAGGTTGGGGAAAAAGAAAACCATAATTTTTTCGGTAGATGGCTACACTGGTAGATTTTTCGTAAAGTATCGATCAAACAATTTCAGATTTATGCTCGTTGGAAAGGTGACATTTCGCAGTAAAAAAAATTCTTTTGTTGTTTTTTGTTTGGTGCATTTAGTTGTGAGTTACAGCGTGTTAAAAATGGAAGTGAACAAAGAGAAAATTCGGTACATTTTACAGTTTTTCTTTGACAAAGGCAAGCCAGGCGGCTACAATT
>KK351066.1:173561-189092 GCA_000671755.1 Glossina brevipalpis | reverse complement strand
AAATAAAGTCCTGAAGTTCATATAAAAATAATGGATTTCTTTTTCCCCAAACTAATATTATATACATATTTAAGATTTATCAGAAAAGAATAAGCGAAGAAAGCGTTGCTAGCAAGTAAACAAACAAAACTTTTCATATCTTGTTAAAATATCAACGAAAGCAAATATTCTCTCAATAATTCTGACGATTAATTGTGCAGAAGTTTTTCCGAATTCACCTAATAGTCAATAATATATAAATAAATCTTTTTCCAAAACTTTTCTTAACATTTGTGGGTACGATTTTCAAATGAAACCCAAAAAAGAAAAAAAAGAAAAATAAGAAGGGAAAACTAATCATCACACAACAAAAGCAATTAACTCTACGTGATTGCGTGTCAAATCGGTAAAATTCGTCTTTATTTCTTTTATTCTCGAAGTGCTTATGTTTTTTATTTTTTTAAGAGAGATAGAAAATGATCCGTTCATGGTTCTGAAACGGAAAACAGAAAACAAGATTTAAAAAGTTTTTTTATTGCATTCTCCGCTTGAATTCCAGTTATTTTGCATTATCATTGCCTTTTGTGTAACCATTTAAGACTATACGCGCATGCGCAACCAATTGGTTGATTGGTTTTTATTATGCTTTTACGTATCGCAGATTTAACCTTTTCTCTAAGATTTTAAATATTTAAAAATCTTTATAAAATGAATTAAAATATTGTACTACATAAACGTAGATAAACTTTATATTTACTTTGCTCTTAATATTCTAAGGTAAACTTTTTAGTTCAAGAATAATGAAAGATATACAAATTTCGGAATTGAGAACTACACAAAAAAATCGTATAATTAATTAAATAATAAAAATTAACCCCATGTATATATATATATATACAGTGCTATCCAATTCGTGATCCGAATTTGGCGACGTTATAACAATATGTAAAACAGCATTGCATCCGAAGCATGCATTATATGTTTAGTATAAAATAATAAAAAACTTACTATAAAAATGTAGATTCTGTAGTAAGTACGTGCATTACGAGTAAATTATGGCGAATATTATCGTCCATCTGAGCGCATTATATGCAAAAGTCTAAGAAAGTTTGAAGAAACTGGATCTGTAAAGCCCCATATACCATCGAAACGTACACTCGAGCGAAAATATTGGTGTTATTACTAAATATGTCGAAAAAGATCCAAGTTTATCAAGTACACGGCGCGCACAGCATTTGCGCCTTTCTTATGAAACGTTATGAATTTGCATCGCCACCCCTAGAAAATTCAGCTAATACAAAAACTGAAGCTTAATTTTCGCTTAGCGGACAAGTTAGCCAGCAAAATTGTCTGAAAATCCACAAGTAAGTACTGAAATATCGTTGCATTCCCAAAGACCCCAATGTACGGATTGGCAATTGTGTAAAAGTGACAGGCTTGTCCTTTTTTAAAAATGTCCTGGGTGTGACACAAACCGTCAATTTTGTTCGCTACACAGCTGCATGATTAAATTTAAAGTTATGGAATTCAAGATATGTGATTTCAATAGAACGATGCCACAAGCCACTTCGTTTTGTCAATTTTGCGCGAAAAAATCTTCCGGATGCGCAATTTCACGGTTTGGTGGTATGAATTGGCAACCAAGATCGTGCGTTTTCTCACCATTGAGCGTTTTTTTTTTTTTGGAGGTTCAGCAAAGGATCGATTTTATGCGAATAATCCTAAAACTCCTGACGTTCTGACAACGAAAATTCGTCACGTTATGGCAGCGGTATTGCAACACAAACAAATAATCAAAAAGTTACAAAAAGTTACTACAATCTAGTTCTATAAAATATCCCGTTGGATGATGTTGTATATCACAAATAAACAAACGATACATATATAGAAACAAGTAAGAAAATTATATTCGGCTGTGCCGAATCTTTTATACCCACAACATTTATCTTAAAAAAAGGGGAAGAAAACTAAATTTTCTATTTTTATGAAACCCTGTGGAAGTTTTTATTCTGGCACCTATGAGCACCAACGAGCCAAACAACGAGGAAACAGGCATGTTTTCTGGTTTATTTTATGCTGTACGCGGGGCCTGTGATCGATTTGGCCCACTTTCAATAGCAACTTATGTGAAAGAACTTTCAATATTTCTGCCACATTTGAAGACGCTACCTTCATTTTTACGACCAAGAAATGTTTACCAGAAATATTACACAGATAAGCAGACATACAGATTGACAGACGGACTGACGGATACTTCCAGTTAGATTTCGAATTTAATACTTATCAGGAATATATACACTTTATATAGTTTTTAAAGCATCTTTCTTAACGTTACGCGAATTTTCGCATCACTAAATTTCAATATTCTATTCTATTAAATAGAATGGACATGGTCAATCCTTTCCATTTTTGCACAAAAACGACGGAATGACTATTGTAAAACTTTTATAGGGGAACATTTTCAATTTATTAATAATGCACATAAGACTCAATTTTTGTTTGCTTGCGAAAACGGAGGTTACTATGGGTGTGTCATCCGACCGATTTCGCTCATTTTCAATACCAACATGCGGGAGCTTCCAATGTATCTGTCAAATTTAAAGCCGCTATCTTCACTTTTGCGCTCAAGAGAATGTTTATCACATTACACAGACGGGCATACGGATAGAGGGAAATGCTTAAATCGATTTTAAATTTGATGTTGATCAAAAATATACACATGTTTTGTGGGGCTCCGAAGTTTCTTTCTTTCTGGGCAACGCAAACAAAATGACAAAATGAGTGCACCTCTCGCTTGTTCCATATCTCAATCGGAAGGTGATTTATCTACGTCTACTTGCGCAAAACCAAAATGGATGCACATATAATACATATATAGTGCATAATTATCGCAACATTTCCACATTCTGCTCAGTCAAGATATATGCGAAGAGAATACCAAAACGAAGTAAGATTGATTTTCATTTAAAATGTACAGGCTTATCCAAAAGGGTATTTATTTGTACTAAGTTTCTAACTCTAATAGACATCTGTGTCATATTTCATGCCAATATCTTTAGCAACTTTTCAAGTGCATGTTTCGATCCTGTCTCTCCTCAATTGACTTACAACTGACTGCAGGATTTCTAAGTTTCGGAAGTGGCCTAAAGTATGACGTAGTGAGATTAGGCGAACAAGTGAATTCGCTACGAAATACATAATACAAAGGGAGAAGATGCGTGATCCCGATGCAGAAGTTTAAACTCTCATTATATATTTGAAATTTTTGGGGGAAAAGCTTCACGCAAAGAATGCATAACGTCCAAACTATATACACGAATAATTTAGCCTGACAATTGGAATTCATAACGCACCATAACAGGATAAACCAAAAAAGTTTAGTGCTACTTCTTGGTGCAGTAATTAGAAACTATTTTTTATGAACCAATTTACTGATCTTAGTGGCATTTTGGACACCTTTTTCTAGAAGGAAATTGACTAACGATTGAGCAATAGTCTGTTTTCCGTTGATAACAACTAATTTAAAAGGCAATGCATGTTATAAATTTTATTGAAAATGACTTATTTACTTTTTCTCCTACAACTCCGTTAAGACCCTGAAAATACATAATTTTTTGAATTCATTTAGAGCTATAACGAGTTATCACGAGAATTATAAGGGATCTCCGAAAATCGTTTATAACAACTGAATTTAAACATTTCTGTTATCAATGTTCTAAAATATTGTTCAAATATTCCTTTCTTCTAAGTAATCCTTTAATTCAATTTTTTGAATGTTCAACCAGTTGATTGTTAAAAATGACGTGCTCTCACTGTGTAGATGAAACACATCACGTATTTTCGTTATTTTACCGAAGATTTTCGGCCATTCAGAATTGACCGTTCTACCGGTTCTCCCAGGCAGTGATGCTGCATGCTGAGTTTTCCGAACAAACCATTTGTCTCTATTTGAAATACTCACAAAGTCAATCAACTGCTGTTTATTTTCCGGTTCCGGTTCATACGTATAAATCTATATTTTTTCACCTGATATACAATCTGAAATATATCTTTTGAATCACCGCATTGCTTTGCATTGCTTCAACATCTGTTTGCACCAATCGACACGATCATCTTTTTAAGATATGAGATGCTTGCTTTATCGCTAAAAGTGGAATTGAGTTCGACAATGCACTCTTACTTTCATAGTCTACGTCGAAAGTAAAAAAAACATCGTACGAAAATTTTCACCAGTTAAATGCATTTTTACGCTGAGACACAATTTTCGAATCATTGTTAATAACATAAATCGCGATCAAATTACAAACTGTTCTGAAGAGGTTTATAGTCAATAATATTAAATATTATTAAATATTAAATTTTCTAGGCACCTAGCAAAACTAAGTGTTGTTAAGATCAGAATATAAATAGCGCCTTACGTACTTTATGGTGTACCTTAATGCTGGTTCTTTGATATAGGAACTGAATGACGCAACTGAATGATGCAAGTAAATTCTAGGTAAATTCTTAATATATATACAAACTTTGAAGGTTTTACTTTGAACAGATAAGCTTATAAGAAGAAAAACGCAGCATTACAAAACAATGATTCCGAAGCGATTATTTGATATCATATGCTATATATGTTGTTCACTTAAAAAGGAATAGTTCGTAAATGCACATTTATGTCCTCTTATCGTGCACCACAAAAAAAGCAATCATTAAAGCGCACAAATAAAATGGGCATACCTGTAAAGAAAGGAAGCCAGAAAAACTGCATTTATTTCATTGGAAACGTTTATAATAATAATAGAAAGAACATTTTAAATACTTTACTTCTAAAATACATTAAATAACAGATATATAAAAATTACCTAAAAAAAAAAAAAAAAAAACTCATTTATTAGTCGTTTAAAATTGTTTTGCCGACATTAAACTAATTAAATTAATACCTATTTTGACATAAATCCATTTAAGTTGTGACTCGAACAATGTTCATGTGACGACGACCAAGATCCAAGTATGCCATAAATTATTTGAAATGTAGATGTAATTACTTTCATAAATGCGCGCACACAATGATATAAATACTTATGCACGTACATAAATATATATATACATAAATATATATACATATATAATATATATATATATATATATATATATATTAGAAAACCAAAGCCACACAAAAATTGCAAGGAATAAAAAGACTTCGAATGGTGACACGTTAGTTAGAGCTTGACTTTGAAGATCATGATATCATGGCATATCTGCGAAAGCTGTCTACTTGTCTTAAATGTTTAATCGCATGTTTTTTGCCACATTGTTCAAAACAAAAAAAAAATCGAAAAAGGAAAAAAGCAGCAATAATAACAAAATCCACTAAAAAGATGTATACACGTTGTCTTCACTCTAAGCGCCACCTGAGTAACTGACACCGTTCTATAAAATACAAAAAAAAAAAAAAAAAAAAAAAAAAAAAAAAAAATCTCTTACATATAAAAAAGAAACCCAACAAATTTTCTGGTAACCTGAGTATTGTTTATATCCTGGGCACTGTGCTACTTTTTCATACATAGTATGTTGCTGTTGTCATCAACTCCGTACATAGCTTATAGCAGTAGTTGTTGTGTTGTTATTGTAGTAAGTATTGTTTTTATATGTTACGAATTAAAGGGAAATTTTCCATTGGTATAAATAAATGAGGAATTCAAATAACAAAAACAATAAATCCAATACTCCGTTTAAACAGACACACACACACATTATATATATATATATATATATATATATAAATACATATATATATTATATATGGACATTAATAAATGCACGCGAAAAAATTCTAAGCAAGCGCTGCTTAAGATTCAGACGTAGACGACGTGTGTCGCCACTTTGACGCCTCTGCACACGGCTATAAGTATTCCATTGCGATCACTTTGCTCCTCTTCCCAGTTTGCTTTCTTTTATGCAGAGACCAGCAACCAAAACAACAACAACAACAAGAAAATCAGTGCGCCTTGGGATTGCTTTAAACCTTTTTTTTTTTTTTTTTTTATATATATATTATTCCTCTTTGCACACTTTTACAATCATTTGAAAACTCAACTTGTCTGCCTAATGTCTGTCCTTTTATTTTATTCGCCTGACTGCGTAACTACCTTGACCGTTGCTGTTGATTTTAAGCACATTTAAGTGCGACTTTGGCAGGCAACGTCCTACGTTCCAAATACACAAATGTATATATTTATATACGTACAGGTATATATATAAATGTACAGGTGTTTACGTATATATATGTATATATATGTATATATAAATATATATATTTCTATACATGTTAATGTGTATGTTTAAACACTCGATCATCGAACCGACCGACATTCTTAATTAAAAACTCTCCCTTCACAACTTGGTGTTAAAAGTGTGTCTCTTTCTGTATTAAGAGTGTAGAGTGTTTAATTTTAATTAAAATGCTATCGGTTGTCGTCGTGCCGTGCATCGTTTACATTCGCAATTTCAAAGTCATTCATTACATTATTTGTGGCTGTTTTCTTTTGCAACTTTTTTTTGTTTTTTGTTCACTGGATTTTAACTGTTATCGTATTTGAATTTATTAGATCATAACAAAGGTCAAGTTAGATATATAATTATTAAAAATATATATACATATCGAAATTCGAAATTCGAAACATGTCTCTAAAGCTCTGTAAAGGGTACAAATATGATTAGAGATTCCGATATTCCTTGAGGTTCAAGATACATTAAGTTTGTATGAAAGCATGCAAAGTTTAGAAGAATTCAAAATAGAAACCTACCATATATAACCTTTTCTTTCCTACAAAAGATAAGTTTTCGTACGGTAAAAAGGGCTAATGTTTAAAAATTTTACAATGCAAATTGATAATAATAATTGAACATAGAAAATAACCATTCCAACCGCGTAGGTTAAATTTTTAAATACTATCCTGCTTTCATGAAAAAGGCAGCCCTTATTTGTATAGCCTCGATGTCTAATTTTTAGTATCTTATTATGCAAACAGCTAAATAAGATCTTTAAAAATTAAATTTGATAAATTTGGATCCCTTCGGTTCGTGTTTTAGGCGCGTTACTATTGAATAACTCTCGTAAGAAGTAGGGCTGCGCATTGAAAAAAGATATAATTTCTGATATTTTATCACTTGAATAAATGAAAAATTTTATTCAGCGAAATAGTGCAGCCGGCAAATGGTCGGTGTAGAATGGTTTTACATGTTTTTCTCTTACAAGACTTGCATAGGTCAATAGTAAGTTCGTCACTGATGCGTCTGTTTCCAGAAGAAAGTTAGCGAATCAATTGATTCTCGTATAAACTTAGCAATCTATCAAATTTCTTTAAAAAACTGCTACTATTACTATCATAATAGCGAAAGTGGCAGCCGAATTCGAATAAATGCGCGAATAATTTTACAACTAATATTCTACTACTACGATGGCAAGGTTTTTGAAATGTCGTAAAAATATAGTGATGGTGACACAATCAATTTTAACAGCTATATCCACTCTTTTGACTGCGGTTCACCTATAACAGCGTTCAACTTATGTAAACCGATCTTTATGTACCACAAACATATGACGGAAAGTTTTTTAGAGATTTCTACAAGGAAGTCACCTGTGCATTTTAATACACATATATGCCTTCTCTTACGTTGTGCCTCCATGAAATAAGCGCAAGGTAAAAAAAAGAAAACGCGTTTGAATCATGCTCGAAATTCAAATTTTTAAATTTCTCGTTTAGATTTTCCATTCTAGAAAATGTTATCCAATGATTTATAAATTTCCTTTATCAATTTCAATGATTTTAGAGAATATTTCACTGAATTATTTCTGAAAACAATATATATATGATGTAATTAATTCCAAGTTCCCGTATTAATCCGCTATTTCAGAAACAAATATATATGATATATTGAATACATACATCTCAAGCTCTTGCTACATGTAAATTTCCGTATGACAAATTAGTAATTTGCCTGAACTGCGTATATCTATCATTTTGTTTAATAAAACTTTTTAAATCCTAAACCGATTAACATAATAGTCCAGTCCAATGGCCACCAAGTTCGCTTTTATTTTCTTCTGCTCTTTCTCACCCCATGCAAGAACAATCAAGAAAGTTAAAGGCGATTATCAAAATTACACAAAAGTGTCTTAAATGCCACTGGGTATAAATTGTTGTTACTATAATATGCTGTTGTTGTTATTATTACTACTTTATATTTAAAAAAAAAATAAATAAATAAAAAGAAAAGATGGCAACTCAAAGTATCACAACATCAAATGGTAGTAGCATGCAATAGTAGATAGCAGCTAAATGACGGCACATAACAAAGCGTACAAGAGAATGAAAGAGGGAAAGAAAGACAAAAAAAAAAAAAAAGTGTGGATTGAAGTTCTTTTGTTTTTGCTTTTTCTCACTCTGCAGGCGTTCTGTTTAGTGAACGAGTTTGTTGGTAGCTTTTTTCATTTTTGTTTTTATGCCGATTTCTTTTCACATTTTACTTCTTTTTACCGCATTTTAAAGGTGTGAAGAAAAGTGTTGAAATAATCAAAATTATAATCGCTGTCAAGAATTTCTTTGGAAATTCAACAAGAAGAAGTTAAATTTAAAAACAAAAAAATTGTTTTTTTTCTTCATATTCAAAAGCCGTCAGACTTAACAATAAACTACAACTGTCACTGACTTCACATTGGAAACGGTGTGAATTTCAGCACTCATGGACAAATCGCAATACAATACCTTTTCAAAGAAATGCCAAACGTTAAACCAGTGAATACGATTAAGGACTGGGTCGAATATATATGAAGAAAAACAATAAAAAAAAAAGATTCTTGCTTCCTTCGCGTATTCAAAAGAAATCGTTAAAACACGTTTCATATATATATAATATACAAGTATACAAGCGTATGAAGCAAAAGTAGCTTTGAAATTATTTAATATCACGTCTTTAAATCCTTTATGTATTTTACTATGTGGGCCAAGTAAACGGCAGTCTTTTTTCACGTTTATTTCTTTCCTATATACTTAATTTTAAATCTTTAAGCTGTCACTTTAAAGTGGAACAATAAATGCCTGAAAATACATTATTAAAATCTCAAATCTACTAGATATCTCATCCCTTATGTATAATAATCACAAACAAGTAGCACACGCTTTTAAATCAGTATAAAACTTCGTTCAATCCAAGCCATTTTTACACTCCGTTTTTAGATCCTGTGTTGTGTAAGTGCGTGTCATAATAAACGTAAAGCGGGTCAATTAAACATGGATAGTTAACAAGCAGAAAAATCTAGAAGTAGGAAAATTTTAAGATGCGACTATCAACAGCTTACCATGTATGGCGATGGCGATACAAAATTTGTTACAACAAACACTTTAATTGCTTAAGGCAAGATTAAGGGATTAAGGGGACTACACTACCCGTTTGTTCCGTTTCTATCTATAACTCTCTCTCTAATTACTTCCGTGACTTTATGTATAAAATTAGCCAGGGGGCGTATATAGGATTAAGAATATATGCCAAGTACTGGCGCCGTAATGCAGCCATCATAGCTTGGAATATAGGCCTTATGTGCTGTCTGTCCATTTATTTTGGTATTCTTATGGTCAGGAAAATTGGAAAAGTCTGAATTGGCCACAAAACTAAATAAATCTTAGGAAACAGGAAAAAAAAATACATTCGTTCTGAAATTATAGCAAATGTCAATCCAAAATTTCATGTAAAATTTTGATTAATATAAGTTATTATTAAAGTAGTTAATCAAAATTCGTTGAAAACTTAATTTCTTTTTTTTTGTTTTTTTTTATTCAAAGAATCCTTATGAGATTCGTTCGCTAATAAAGAGACTGAAAGAAAATCAATTTCAGTTGAATGTGTTGTGATAAAATTATTAAATTTATGTAAATCGTAAATATATTAAAAACGATTTTATTATACAATTTTTAATATAATCGTTGGAAAGATATTGCAGCAGAAGCAAAATTCAATCGTTGACTGGGATGAACAATAAAACAAAGAAGCATAAGATATGAGCGCAGTTGTGGTTTAGGCAGTTTTCAATAGATTTAATAGGCTGTTGATTTAAATTTTTCTCTATTACTTTTAGTTGCTTATAAATAAACAGCAAATTTACTTGCAAAAATTATCGCTCGGGAGCACAGTTCCTCAAAATTTTTGAAATGTAAAAATCTTTCCACAAAAGGCCTAGTGATCCACCGATGACTAAACTTGTTTTGCGTATGGACGAAATCGGGTTAATATTCATTATAAAAACTTTTTTCAGCATCACTATGTTTCGATTATACATATATTTCTAGATATATGCTATCAAAAACTACTACCTTCTTCTTCTAGTCTTGTGTTTAATTTTTCCTTCTTCTATGTGCTTCCGTGACTAATAAGCGAGTGCTAGGTAATAAGAGAAAAGAATTCCAGTAACTTCAAAAGAAGTTAAGAAAGTATAAAGACATGTATAGTATTTCCTAAAGGAGACCATAAGGTCACTTTCTTAGGAAGAATATTTATGTTTTATAATAATGAATCTAATGGATCTTTCTAGCTGTTACTAAACAGAAGGAATTAGTGTATATCTTTCATAAGTATCAACGAATTCAATATTCACAAGCAACAATGGCTACAATATTTAAAATAATATATACAAAAAAAAAAAAAAAAACGTTGAAACCAAAGCATACAAAATGAGATTGTCTTCAACTGTGGAAACATAACACGAGTCAACCACTGAAACTAAATGCCAGTGTCAAAAATTTAAAAATCAAACAATAAGTAGGAAAAAGCATCAGGTATCTCTGGATATGAACTCGAAAAACCAACATACATAGCTGAGATTCACTTAAGACAATAAAAGAAAAATATGCATAAGAGAAAAACAAAAGCCTTTAAAATAATCATAAATTTCAACAATTATTTCAACATTTATTGAAAATATATAAATGCTTGCCGACGACTGATACTAATGAATTATTGAAGGACAACATGTAAATGCGATAACTATGTTTATCCTTATATTTCGTGATTATTTTAACTGATCATTAAAATGACACATTCAACTCACCGCGGGAGGTAAACCTTATGAGTAAAAAAAAAAAACTCAAAGAGCTATCTAAAGACTATGTTAAGAAGGAAAACCTCTCATATAAGCGGGTTAGATTGCATGGTCAACGAAGTAAAGAAATGTTTACCATTAACCAGCATGAAATTCTTATTCTATCTTATTCTTATTCTATCTAAAAATATATGGCAAATATAAGTATCGCTTTGATGGGTTAGATTGCTGCTTGCTGCTTGCTGCTTGCCTTATATTGGCGCGTACAATAGTAGAATAATCTTAAATAACTAAACAATCGCATTAAGTTGATATTTATGCTTATTGTACTGCAAATGTTGTGAGTAGTCTCTTTCGATTTTTTTATTTCCAATATTTATTCATATTTATTAAAGTAACCGCAAAAACAAATGTTTGAGCAATAAGATTAAATGGTAAAAGGTATGATCTACCAAGGGAGGAAAACAGAACGATATTATTAAAATCTTATAACCTTTATTTTGAGAAAATTTACTTATGCCTCCTCTTCGTCTGTTTTCTAGTCCGTTTATTATGTTTTTATTGAGAAAAAGAATTTGTATATAATGTAATACAAGTAGATATTCATGCCAATGGGTACAGTCCTATAAAAATCTTTATAACTATTAGGGCATTACAGTGTGTGTAAAAATAATACAGTATGTAATTGTTTCTCCTAATAACATCTTTCCTGAATAAACAACATTACATTATTTGAACTACCTAGTTCTACATTAGTTAAGACAAACTTCACCTACAAAGTACCGCAATTTTTGAATTTTTCAAGTGAAATTGTTTTTGTTAGCGTCCGCAATCATTTCTGCAATAGATAGACACTTCAAAATGATTTCTTTCTAACCAAGTTTTTCATGAATAAATTTTGTCTTAAAGCCAACATACAGCCAACATTTTTTTTTAAATTTCTCCCTTTTTAAGTGTTCTCCCTTTGACCGATTTGATTGAATTTCAATAACATCCTGCGGCAAAAACTTACAATGTTCCAGCCAAATTTCAAACCCATATCTTCATCATTTCGGCCAGGAAAATGTTGACCATATAAATAACGCGGACGGATAGACGGACATGCTTAAATCGTTTCTACATTTGATGCTGATCAAGAATATACATACTTTATAAGGTCTCTAAAGTTTCCTTCTGATTATTACAAACAAGATGGCGAAACGAATATATCCCTCATTTGATGATGATTTGGTGATGGGTATAAAAAAATTTAATTAGAAGAATAACGTAAAAATTATTATGATAGTGAGTGAAGTGGTGATTACGTGGTTCTATTGGTGGTGAATGATCAATTGGTTTAGGAAATTTAAAAAGAAAAAAAAAAGCTTAATTAAGTACCTTTAGCAGGTGTACACAATAACTTCAATGTGTTTTTTAATAACAAGAAAATTCACCTCACAGCTTTTTCTCTCTCTCGTATTCTTTTCGCTCTGAATTGATGTATTACAACATATACTTCATATATATGTATATATGTATATAAACACATAACTATATGGATATGAAAAGGAAAAGCTCTTAAGGAAATAAATTGAAAACATAGCAAAAGGTGAAAACCATCACCATCCCCCCTCTACTGCAATGTAAGCGGAATGGTAATACAAGGCATTAAACTTAAAGCATAAAGTATATAAAAGTACATCAAACGATTTTTACCGCCATTTATATAAAAGACCACAACGGCCAAAAAAAAAAAAAAAAAAAAAACTCTTAACAAGCTAAACTTTCAAGTATTTGACCGAACATTCAAATATTAATAACAAACGTGCAAATAAGAGAGTTATGTTCGCCTTGTGACGGCCTCCTAAATATAAATTCAAATCTTCCTTATTAAACTTGGGAATAATATCAGCCAGTCACAATCAGCATTATCTCGCACTATTTAAACCTGTTAAATATTTGTATGACTCTTTAAAACTATTTGGCAGACCTACAAAATAATCGGCAAGAATATATGGCATACATATAGAAATATTGGTCAGGAATGAAGACGTAATATTAACTATAAACATATATGTGTATGCTAAAGTATATTCATCTGGTGTAAGAGAGAGAGAGAAGTTGCATCCTCAATAAGAGCTTATAAATGAAGATTCATAGATTTATAAAGAATATATATATCCTGTAACAGAAAACTCCAGTAGTCCGTTGCAATCGGGATAACAAATCTAGTGAACCCCCTTCTTCGAAAAATACAAAAAAATAAGTAACAAGAATGACAACCAAACAGTATAGCAATAAATGTACGTTTCTACCTTTTTTAGATCTATATATATATGCGCTTATATATAGATATATATATATATATATACATATATAGGATTTTTTATTATCAAACCCGTACTCATATGCATTGAGTTTACGTACGTGTGCTTTTCCTACGTTTTAAACCAATAAATTTTTTATTTTTTCTTCTTATTTTTTAGCCCATTTAAAGTTTTTGGAAAAAAAAAAAAACATTGCGCTGCCCACATTGCACCTTTGGTACTTAAGCGTCATATGAACGCAAGTTGTAGCGCTTCTCTTAGAGTATCTGTCGGTATAGTCTTTTTAAACTACCTTCCCGATCGCCTGCTTACGCGCACTAATTGAGTGTGACACCGCAACAACAAAAAAAAGCAATCATTTGCAATATTCATTCTACCTCTTCGTATTCTTGCGCTCGCTTCATTTGGGGTTAACAGGTAAAGCAGCACACAGCACACATCAACACACATAAATTTCTTTCTAAATTATTTCTTACCCAACATTGAAAAACAGCAAACTAACAACAAGAAACACAACGCTTAGCTACGAGAATTCACTCTTTTCTCTCTCTCTCTCTCTCTCTCTCTCTTTCATTCTTTTCACCTCCCTTATGTACTTTGTACATTCAAAACTTCGCATCTTCAACTTTATTTTTGTTTATGTTATTGTTATTGTTATTGTTCTAGTAAATTTTGTTATTATTGTTGTTGTGTGTTTGGTTTATTCTAACTTTATAAATTTATAGTCTCTTTTATATATGAAAACAAAAACACAAAGAGACGAGTAACAGCAACAAAGACGATTACGTGATTGCCGTAGACATAAGCCGTATCGTTTCGTGTGTGTGTGTGTGTGTGTGTATAACTTGAATGAAAGAAAGATAAAAGATTTTAATGCGATTGAGAGAAACACGTATCGTCAAAGGTCCGATTTTAACAAAACCGAAAACAAAACATGATCATGGGTTAAGCCGAATTTTTCAATACCTTACGTTACATCAACACATTTGTAACCTATTGCTTAGGGTCTAATGAGGACTAACGCAGATTTGCCTCAAAGTAAAGATGTATGTATTTCCTTCCATCATCTTGAAGTAGAAGGCTAGAAATCAAATATCAAAATATTAGTTTGGGGAAAAAGAAATCCATTATTTTCCAATTCGAAATGTTAAATAAATTCCTGAAGTTCTTATAAGATTGGATGGATTACCTTTTCCCCAAACTAATAATTAACCATTTACGGTTGCTCTGTAACCTTTTTACGTTTTCGTCATTTTCTTTACCACTGTTCTCGAAACAACCAACCAACCACTATTAATCCAATATAAGTTTTGGATGTACTTTCATTTATTTGTGATCGATCACATGCAAACCTTTGAATGTTACGTGTGAGATGAAAAAATTAACAGAAGATTCAGTTTGGAAGTAACAATTTTACAATTTATCGATAACATTGTTGATTTGTTGTCTCGTATCTTATCGTAACACCATAAAATATCTATTTTTATAGCTTATTATATCTCAGAACAATTATCCTCAGCCGCATAAGAAGATTTAATGAATACGCCGCTCTGATAAAATAACTGAAGCTTGATATTTATTTTCAACTTTTTGCGGAATGAAAATAAACTTTTTTATTTCATATTTAAAAATAAAAAAAAAAAATACGCGCATCAGATAAAAATGCCTATAGTCAACCAATGTCTCTGATATTGAACAGTGGTCTCTTTATCTTCTTCTCTCCAGTTTTGAAGATTATCAACCAAAATAATTTAGGTCAAACATATACTCTTAAAACTTAGTTTTAGTTACAAAGTTGGAAACTTGGCATAGTTTTCCCCATCTCTTTCACAATCCAAATATGGCTTCAATCTTTGTTTGAAATTCCAAAAATAAATAAAATGTTTTCTATTGTTCATGAATTTATTTGTAGCGGTGAGTATTCAAAATTAATTTTAGAATTTTTGCGTATATATTAGTTTGGGGAAAAAGATATCCATTATTTTTTCGGTATATGGCTACGCTGGTAGATTTCTCGTAAAGTATCGATCAAACAATTTCAGATTTATGTTCGTTGGAAAGGTGACATTTCGCAGTAAAAAAAATTCTTTTGTTGTTTTTTGTTTGGTGCATTCAGTTGTGAGTTACAGCGTTTTAAAAATGGAAGTGAACAAAGAGAAA
>KK351066.1:153815-172428 GCA_000671755.1 Glossina brevipalpis | reverse complement strand
TCCGAAGCATGTTAAATAAAGTCCTGAAGTTCATATAAAAATAATGGATTTCTTTTTCCCCAAACTATTATTTAGTTAATCACGTGCTATGCCGGGGCAAAGATAGAAGCAGAAATGTGAATATAACCGAATTTTGACGATGCGATAACAAAATCCGAAAATCCTACCGCGAGATACTAGACAAATTATGAAGTAGTACCAATGTTATCAACAAATTGCTTAAGATTCAAAAGTTTATATCAGATAGTTTAAGAGAACACTAAAATCTTACACAAAAATCTTTCAAATTACTTTCTTAAACAATTTGAGATCTTTATAAGTACAGATCTTTAGCGCAAATTTAAAAGTTACATAGGATGTCCCAAAATTTGCACAAGATTTGAATTTACCGTACTTAATGCTTTGACACCTAACATTTTAGGTCTAATAAAAATAGAGCATTACACGAGAGAAAAACGCATTTCAATCATTGAACAATATTTCAAAAATGACAAAATTTTGGTGACCACAGTTCGAAATTTTTATAATATGGTCGCCTTGATGACATCATTAATCGTTAAAATTGCCGCATGTAGGCTTCAGAGTATGCTCATATGAATGTCGAAAAACAAACGTATCCACAATGTCTCACTGTTTGTTGGTGCAGACTTTGAGTTGGAGGATTTCATTGGATGGAAAATGGAATATTTAGATAAAAGAGTGTGTATGTGCCAAAGAAGCCGAGCAGCGGGCCATTATTTAACAGATATGTATGTATATATTGTTACGAAAATCACAAAATAATAGAAGGCAACTACAACAAATACAATTTGATAAATCTATGGGGAGGAAATTCCTTTGAATGTAATACTTACTGCGGTCATAAAAAGACATATTTGCAGCTGACAATAAAAACAAAGATCGGCAAAGAATTCCGTGAAATTTGACATGAACGGGATTAGTGAAACTACTACTATTCGCAACTGTTGTGCCTTAAAGGTTAAACACGAAAGGTCAATTTTCGTAACAATATGAATTGCAATTTGAAAAAAGTATATATATCTTTTTTCTATTTAATTTATATTCATAATTCTACGCAAAAGATGCGCACCGAACTTTTGAATTAACGTGAACTTTCTTTATATTCATCTTTTTATATTCAAATAAAAATATATAGACGCGTAAACATTTAGCAATAGAATACAATATTTTCTTCATTATTTATGTCTTGATCCACAAACAAGGATAAGTCCTTATTTTTTTTAAATGACAAAATGAAAACTGTGTCTTAAGGACAGAAAAGGGAAAGTGCTATTTTAAAATGTTATAAAAGTTCGCATCTCGTCGAACCGAACTTGGGATGCAAATTTGCTTAAATGCTAAAAAAAAAAAATTGAGAATTGAAGTTAATAAGAGTATATTTAAAAATGTTGAAAATTGGAGAGATAAAGTTCTTTAAACATATAAAAACTTTTGAGAAATGAAAGCAGTAATTAATTCAACTGTAGGAGCATGTAAGAATTCTATTACTGTAAACAAGAGCCGTCCGTAGTTAATTAATTTTTATGGTTTGTAAGTATCAAAAGGAAACTTCGGAGACCCCACAAAGTATATATATTCTTGATCAGCATCAAATTTAGAATCGATTTAAGCATGTCAGTCTGTCCGTCTGTTCCTCTTTGTAATGTCTGTGTGTAAACTTTCAACTGGGCGCAATAATGAAGATATCGGCATCAAATTCGATAGAAACGTTGGAAGTTGTTGCATGCAGGTTGGTATTGAAAATTGCCTAAACCGGTCAAAGGACACGCTCACATTACGACGTAGACTAAGAGCACGTTTGCTTTCGGCAGCAAGAAAAATTGGTTTTTTTTGTTTAGTACTTATAAACCATAGCAGCAGATAGATCCATAAAAAGTTCCAAAAATATTGCATTAGCTATCCCGTAGCCTCTGTGCGCAAATGGTAAGAATTGACCACATCCATTCGATATAACAGAATATTGAAATTAAATTTTTCATGGAAACGTTTGTAATATTAAGAAGAATTCTTCATAAGCCCCGTAAAGTGTATGTGTATTCTTGATCAGTATGGAATTCAGCATCCACCTAGACGTATCTGTCGGTACGTCTGTTCATCTTTCCGGCTGCTTAACTATTTAAAGTCTGTGGTAAACATTCTCCTAGCCGCGAAAATGAAGATATCGGCTTCATTCAAATTTGGTAGAATCATTGGAAGTTCTTTCATTGCCACGCCCATTTATTACAAATTAGTTTTCCCCCTTTTTTTTATGATAAGAGTGGTGGGTATAAAAGATTCGACATAGTCGAATATAACTTTCTTACTTGTTATTATTTCTTTGCTTTATGCTGTATAGTAACAGCATTATTGCATGTTAGAAAGCTTTAAAGTAAATATTGTTTGAGTAACAAAGTAGATTGAAGTGTGGGCATGGATGGATAGTTTCGATGCCCCACCGATGAAAAACTCTTTTTATTTCTGTTTTTTTTTTTTTAGTTTTTAGATTTTTCTTCATACCTTTCTCTTCTTTGAACTCTAGGAAATTCTCTTTGAAATACTACGTTTGATAATTAAAAAAAATAAATAAATGAATGCAAAACAAGGAAGAAAATTATATTCGGCAATGCCGAATCTTTTATATCCATTACCACTGTCTTAAAAAAAAGGGAAATAACTAAATTTTGCTAAGTGGGCGTGGCAGATTTTTTTTATTTTTATGGAACACCTTTGAACACAGACAGCCATGGAGTGCTGTGGAAAACAGCTAGAAACCAGGCGTGCCTTTTGGCTAATACTGTAGGTGTGGCCTGTGATCAATTTGGCCCATTTGCAATAGCAACGTATGTGAAAGAACTTCCAATGTTTCTGCCAAATTTGAAGCTGATATCTTCATTTTTGCGGCCAGGAGAATGTTTATCACAGACATTACACTGATGGACTTGCTTAAATCGATTCCAAATTTAATATCTGATCAAGAATATATATACTTTGTGGGTTGTCCCAAAATTCTTTCTAGGCATTGCAAACAGAATGAGAAAATGAATATACTCTGCACCTTCGGTGATAGTTATAAAAAACTACTGTTCCTATATATATTCCTATAAATCTTCAGAAATTTTTACCTAGACGGTTATCTCAACCGCCTTTATATCCTACACCAACTGTCTACTATGTAACGTTTGTGCAGATGCACGTAAAACTCACTTTAAACCCTTCCTTTATATCCGAACGATTGAGAAAATGGGTTTTAATTGGAAATGTCTCTCTGCCTGTGTGTCCATATATTCTTGTAATCAGTTTCAAAACACTTCTTCGCCTCTAATATTTCTTGACAAAACTCTGTGAACAAATTTATGCGGAAAATTTAAGTGAGGCGGTATCAATTTTCAAATCTCCCTTGTTTGATCAGTTGCGAAAAATTTCTCCCATAGTATAAGTGTCCAAGGCCATATGGCACACCAAGCACCTTTCTTAACGGAAAACTCTAAACCAGAAAAAGAAAACCTTTAATCAGAAAGGTCGATGACCAAAAAAACCATTTAGAGCATCAAAGTGAGATTCTCTACCTTCCTATATCAAATAAGTCTTAATAACATTTACGGATTAAAAATTTTCAATTTTCACTTCAATTTGAAGTTTCAAATTTTTTAAAACGATATTTTTTGAGAACAAATTCTCAATCATAATCGTCAAACCTTACGCTCACAGAATACTTATCACTCTGATGCGGGTTTGAAGATGAGCTTAAGGCACGTAATCACGAAAATGGTCACGTAAGAGGTTACGTAAAACTATATAAGGTTGCAAGCGAACTCTTAATGGCCATCACTTATATATATATATATGATTTCTGACTATTGCTTGTGTCAAGCTGGCTGGTTCGGTTTTAAAGTTTAAAATTTGCAATTCTCTATGAAATTATTTTGATTTTTAATTACTTAACTTTACTTTTAATGACTTTGATGACGGACTAGGGGCTATTTCTGTGACTTATGACTAACGAAGTTTCAATTTCTACGCCAATTTTAGTGGCTGAAGACTTCGGACAACAAAGGCACGCGCAAGCAAACACTCGAGCAATGATAAAGTTAATATACTTCTATTCTTTAATAGCAAGCTAAAAAAACAAAAATTATCTGTGCTAATAACTTCATGTTTAGAGTTGTTTTGGCTATGGTCACTTAACACCTCAATTTAGAGCACCACACGACACGACTAGTGTGCTGTGCTTTAATGTTATTAGCATTATAAATAGAAGGACGAAAAGGGAAAGAAAAAAGTAATAGAAGGGGAAAAGAAGACGAGCAATATATGTGTTAAATCGTCGTTGCCAGCCATGTCCAACATGTAGCACTGTTACCATCAATATACATTGTTGTCTGTGGGTATACAGTAACGAATGGTAGGAAGTTTTTACACAAATGTGCAACGTGTTGAGCGGTATCTTTACAACAATTTGTTATTTTTATTGCTGTATTGTGCTGATTTATTGTAAATCCATCCATGCGTGTACATTTTATGCAAACTATACGCTTAAAGGAAAAAATAAAATGAAATCTAATCAAATTCACATGATCGTGAAGCCACAATTGATTTGCCTTAAATCATGGGGTTCAATTGGGTAAAAATTCATGAGAGCTTACATTATTTTAGAAATATTAATCTTTAATCACCATGAAATGCGACAAATTTTTGTAGCGATATATGTATGAAGCAAAAAATAAACAAATGAATGATATTACAAGCATTGTGCTTTTACTCTTTGATTTGAAGTTGTGTTGCATAACAGTGCAAATTTGTGCTCTCCCCGGTAAGGTACTCACGGTATTTGAATACAGCATAGAGCGAGAATGCATTGATCATAGATCTTATCGTCTATTCTACACTTTCTTAAAGTCACAGATTTTGGTAGAACCTACGACTGATGTTTGCATAAGTTTGGGGGGATACGCATTTTTCGCATTAATCGGTGCAACATCGAATACGCTATACGAACCAATTCTACTTACTTTAGAATGCTCCTTATTTTACAATACATATTAAAATTCGCTTTATTCTCCATCTTTCTTATATCTTCATGACATTTAAATAGTTGCGTTAGAATTCTATATTCAGCTGACTTTTAAAGTCGATAAAAAAATTCAACCGAACTTAAAGCTTTAGTCTAAAAACTTCCCAATGTGCAGTGAAAAATATCCGTTTGGTGACTCTGGGCGTGTATACACTGAGTTTTAGACTTAAGTTCATGAAACTAATAAAAAAAAATTTGACACGAGTTTCGATTTTCTATCTGAAAAGAAAACAACTATATTCTGAACTGCATAACTTATGTTGAAGCAAAGAAAATTTTCAACAAATTGTCTTAATTAGATGTTTAATTAGTTGTTTAAACGGCAAATAACTAAGTTGAAATCTTAAAATCTATCTCTGAAAACCTCGTCCCGATGCTTCCATAAAAAAATTCGAAATGTACGTATAGAGTCAATTACTTTTTTAAATATTTGTTTATTATTTGTTAACATATAAAATTTTAGGACAAAACTAATTCTAAATACCTTTGATGAGAATTAAAAGCGGTTTGTTTGAAATGCAAAACAAGAATGAAACTTTATTAATATTCACAAAGCATACGAACTTATTTTCATATATAAAGTCTTAAATGCCAAGCGGAAAAATTAACAAGAGTGGTTCCATACTTGTATAACCTATTCTGAACTCGTCTCTTCCATTCACTATTAAGTTCTAGACATTGAATTGAATCTAATGAATTTGCCTACATATATATATATATCCTCAAGGCTTGAAAAGTTGCTAAAACACTTTGCCAGTAAGATTGATTGTGTAAACTAAGCGCTGAAGGAAGGAAAATT
Organism: Glossina brevipalpis; assembly: GCA_000671755.1. Classification (NCBI taxonomy): domain Eukaryota; kingdom Metazoa; phylum Arthropoda; class Insecta; order Diptera; family Glossinidae; genus Glossina; species Glossina brevipalpis. The sequence continues at coordinate 166,558 of KK351066.1, read as the reverse complement.
CGGAGCCCCACAAAGTGCACATATTCTCGATCTGCATTAAATCTAGAATCGATTTAAGCATGTCCTTCTGTTCGCCTGTCCGTTTGTGTAATGTTTGCGGCCGTGAAAATTAAGATATTGTCTTCGAATTCATAGTTATTGGAAATGGGCCAAATCGATCACAGGCTAGTCCTACGGTATAAAATAAGCTGAAAACACGTTTGTTTTCCTCAGTGCTCATAGATCGCAAAATAAGAATTTCCATGGCATTCCCAAAAAATAAAAAGAATCTGTTACGCTTACCTACTAAAATTTAATTTTTTCGAATCGAACATAATTTTCTTACTTGTTATTTCTTCTTCTTCCTCTTTCTCACAGTTGCGATGCGCTTTATTCCATATGTTTATTTACGTAAATATTTTAGACAACGGCTCAGAGGCAATTGTGTGTCCTCTAAACGACTAACGTCTTTGAAAACAGTGATAGACGATAATCGTTATCATTTTATTACATTAAATAACACTATCACTGTCGCTTCCTTCGAATAAAGACAAGTAATAAAAGTATATTCGGCCGTACCGAATCTTTTATTCCCACCAACTTTATCTTAAAAAAAAAAAAGCCGGAAAAAAGTAAAATTTAAATGATGGGAATGAGACAGATTGTTTTTATTTTTTAGAAATACCGTGGAAATTTTTATTTTACAGTCTATGAGCACTAAGCAAAACAATAAAAAAAAAAACAGATGAGTTTACTATACAATGTAGGTCTAGCCGCAGAAATGACACAGACGGACAAACAGACATGCTTAAGTCGATTCTAAATTTAAACCGAGAATGTTTATTTTTAGTGTACACACAACATAAATAATTATCATTCTCAATTGTGTATTGCAACTAATATTCTATCTTATTGAAGCTCTGTCCGGCAAAGTGAACGTAATCTCCAATGAAGAATATAAACAGCGAAGATGAATGACTAATGCAAATATATCACAATAAGAAATTAAGAAGAAATAAGAAAATGAGAAAATAACATGCACAAACTTGTGTTAAAGAAGCAAACACATACGATTAGGTTTCAAAAAAATGTTTGGCAGATTTGCACTGACTTTTCTCGCTTTGAACGCCATTATTCTTTATTTGTCTTTTTTGTCACATTCTTTGTCACATTCTGGAACAGAATCACTTCATCTTCAAAAAAAAAATCACTTGTATTGGCGTGGTTTATGGATTGATTTGGCTATTTTCCCTTTAAAAGTGATCATGATTGATTGAGTTAAATGTAATTCAACTAATTATAATAAAAATTTGGCAAAGGGATCATTTCAACAGCTTCAGATATTCATTGACAATCAAGACTACGTCATTTGACATTTCTGGTGTATTCTTCTTAGGATTACTTAAGTAGTAAAGTGTAGGCGGACAATCCATAAAACAACGAGAAATCAAGATTCTGCAAAAAAATTGAAACTTTGGAACCTGAACTATTAGTAACAATTTACGAACGATCATATCATCATATGCAGATTTTTAATTTTTGTTTATATTTAACAACATTTCATTTACCTTGCACCATTCAGCCAGTAAAAGCAAGTCGTATTGAAGAAGAAGGACACCTTCGAAATTATATGAGGAATAAGCGAGCTTAATATCATCTGCATGCAATACTACACGCGGATCATGAAATATATAAGAAAGATCATTTATAATCAGGTCAAAATAGCTCCCCATGCGGAATTCCGGATTTTATCAATAAAAGAAAACTCAAAACACAATTCTTAAAATAAGAATGGAACCACTGAAAAAGGCCTCAAGTAAAACCAAACTTTTTTGGACTTAAAAATTTGCAGATCATGACTCACTTTATCAAATGCCTTAATAAAATCCTTATAAATAACTTCCATCTACATACCATTTTAATCTTGAATCGAAGACCTAATAAGCGAATTCCGTGACAATGGATTTGCTGTACGCAAAACCTTGTGGGTGTAATGAGACAACCGACTATATACATTGCTACAAATAAATACTGCCATACTTATGTAAATGGAAAATATAAATACGCTTCCAGAAATCCGAAAAGACCCCACTAGATACAGATTAAATTAAAAATATTCGCAAATTTCTTTAATAAAAATATCCACACACAATTGATAAGAATACACGAAGAAACACAGTCAGGACCGAGGGTAGGAAAATTTTATCATTAAAAATTTCCGAAACCGAATATTTTATCATAGAGAAAATCCCGCATAACTAGGAACTTGCGTACGAGTAGTGGTTAGAGTATGATTGTTTAAAAAATGTTGCAAACAAATTAGAAATAGTCTGCAGCTCCGATGCTTCTTTCTCCTCCAGATATATATATGTGATCCGTAAACCATAAACCAATTGTTCATTTTGAATTCAATTGAAATATTTAAAAGTTTTGAAGAATCGTTAAAGGAAGCAAAAATATTTGATCTGACAGATGATAATCCATGTGTTTTAAAAAATTTCAATAGATTGTTGGATCCTACGCAACTATGATATGATATGCGCAAGTGCAAACAATTTTCATCGCCAAAAAAAAAATTATTTAAAAAAGACAAATAAATGAAGTACGACGGCTTTACTTCTAGGAAATTAATCATATTAACTTAAATGCATTTTTCTTGTTAATACACATTCTTCAGATCGACATTAAACAAAAATTACAATGAAATTGATTCTTTTTTTGCTCTTCAATCACATATTAACAAAGTTACTGACGTTGTGTAAGTGTGCCCTCAATTCTGAAGCAACACTTGTTAACAAGGATAAAAACAACGAAATTTACTTTAGACTGAACAACATTAAATAAGCATAACAACGAAGGCTAAAATTATTTTAATATCAACAGCTATAGTAAACAAGTAAAAAAAACTACTCTTGGCTGTAGACGAATATTTCATATCCACCATCTTTACTTTAAAAAAAAAAAACGACTCACAAAAAGGACTAAAAATAAAATTTCATTACTCTATAATGTTAAGGGCGGATAATTTTCTCTCTCTCTTTGTATATGTGTACGGAATATATCTGCATATTTTTATCCTTGTGTCCGTTGTAATCTATGTAATTGAATCTTTTGGTTTAGAAAACAGAGGTATCCTTTGTAAAGTAGGTGTCTGCTATGAACCGAATTGATCCGTTTACAATATCATCTGTGTGCAAGAATTTCAGTATTTTTTCCTAATTGGAAGCTAATATCATCATTTTAGTGATCAAGAGAATGTTCAGCACAAATAAGTAGATGGACAGATAAGTTCGCCTAAATCGATTCACAATTTGATACTGATCAAGAAATTATGTTGCAAACGTTTTGGTAAAATGAACATAGCTCCTTCCTTTGGTAATGAGTATAAAAAAAAAAAAAAAAAAAAACCCAGAGATAAAGAATAAGAAAAAATGTAAAATAAAACACAGCTTTGTGTGCAGGCAAGATATCAGAGAGAGCGTTTCAAAAAGTTGGTTTGTAATGAAAATGAAAAAAAAAAAAAAAAAAGAAAAATAATAATTCCCGGTAGTAATAAGAAGTTCACCAAACGAGCGAACGAGAAATATGTTAAAAAATCTTAAGACACGCTCTAGTTCCCACACAATGAAAAGAAATATGTTCCTGCAAAATATTTCTAGGATAGCCAGAGTTTAAGCTGCAATATTTGATACCAATATCAGACAATAACAACAGCAACAACAGAGAAAACAACATTTGGCGGTAATTTATCAAAAAAAAAAAAAAAAAACAAATAGTTTTCTATTTAAAACAACATCACACATCAACTATAAAAGCTATGAAAAATAATTTAAAACGTCACAATCGACCCAATCAGTGTTTACAAAAAAGGAGCATGTACGTGCATCATGTTTGCTATTCAGCAAACTTCAACTAAAACGCCTATGAAAGCCAAAAGAAAAACCATAAAAGAAATGTTTGTGTGGCAGACAAATATATGAAGAAAAAGAAAAAAAAAAAAAACTGTTTAAAAATACGAGCATATGCGTCGATACAATTAGTAATTCGAAAAACGGTCATCATCGTGTTTTGAATTCGAAATTAAATGCAATGCAACATGAGTTGTAATCATAACTGCACGCAACAACATCGCAACAACATTACACAACATAGGCAACGGCAACAACAGTGAAATGTAATAAATGCTATGCGCTATAGCGCTATACTATAACTCACACTAAAGCAAGCTAAACGAATCCGAATGATGTGTGCGTGCATTGTTGAATTCAGTTTTTGTTTCCGATATATATGTACGTCGTACACAGAAATTCATTATATATATAGCATCTTAAAGAAGTCCATAAATACATAAATCAAATAGAGACAATAGTTTAAGACCATCAGCGACAACAGGTGCATTACATTCCATTCTGCCTGACTATCACTATTGAAAAAAAATTACTTGGATTTTTCAGGACACTTGAACTCGAATGAACTCTCGAGTTGCACTGAATAATAAATATAATCACATTGATTTCGTTTCTTATAATTTGGTTAATGAAAATACAAGAAAGAACTTTAGAAATAAATGCAAATGAATACGTTTTAATTGAATCGAATTGAATCCATTTCGAATATTAATAACAAATATTAAGTCGATTTCTAATGCGTAAATTCTTGATTTTATGCATTATTGGCGTATTTAGTAGTCATTAAAACACATTTTCAAAATCAAACACTCTACCCATTCTCAGCTAAGAACCAAATTCGAACTTCTGTATTAATTTCGAATTTGACGAAATATTCAATCACTTTCACGAAATTCTAACGAATATCGTTAACAATTATTATAGCCTAGTTTGTAAGGAAATACGTAACATCCAGGAGAGCTTGCGGCAGACCTATGTTTTATTGCACAGAGCTAGTTATAGTCATTTTCTGAATTAATTTAAGACTGTTTATCCGTCTATCAATCATTATGATTTGTTTTAGCGTAAGCACTGACCCTATTGAAAATGGATTCAATCGAATCATTTTTACGACTACTCTCTATGTAATGGATTACTTTGGAAAATTTTCATATGAAAAAATTTGCAACTTTTAAAATTTCCTGACAAAAATCGATGAGTAATAGCAAGCAGTTCCACATAAAAAATATACGTTAAATTTAGATCGGAAATGCGGATTTTTTGAATCCCCTCCTATTGCTACGAAATGGCGAAGAGTCTAATTTCTAATATCTTATGAGGAGAGATGGTAGTTAGACAAAAAATGTAATGTGTCAAATTTGCAGGTCTAGTTTGAAGCCTAAGGACGGACCCTATAGAAAATGGAATGGATTACTTTGGAAAATATTCATATGAAAAAATTTGCAAACTTTTAAAATTCCCAGATAAAAATCGATGAGTAATAGCAGTTCCACGTTAAATTTAGATCGTAAATGCCGATTTTTTGAATACCCTCCTATTGCTACGAAATGGCGAAGAGTCTAATTTCTAATATCTTATGAGGAGATATGGTAGTTGGACAAAAAATGTAATGTATCAAATTTGCAGGTCTAGTTTTAAGCACTATTCTAAGTATGCCTTTTAATGGAAACAAATTGTAATTTTTGACATTTTCTGACGAAAATGAATAAGAAATTATATTAGACGAAGTGGTGTGAGGCACTTAATTCGCGATCTTGCCAGACAATAAACTTATCCATTTTTTTTTTCGTCTTATTTAGGTTCATTATTACTACGGATGCGCTTTACTTACTTCTTATTTAGGCTTATAAGAGCTACGGCTGGAAGGAAATCATTTTGAATTAGATTGTTTACATAGTGGATACATAGTTACATGAATTTGTAGAAAATCGTTTATAAAAGTTCTATCTAAAAGTTCTTATCATCATACAATTAGTAGATTGCAGTAGGGGTGGCTAACCTCTCTCTCTCTCTGTTTGTGCACATATTGCCAGCTCTAAAAACAGTAAGAAAGAGAAGTTACCTAAGACAATAGCTCAATTTAGTTTCCTCTCACCTATTGTATATTGTGGATTAAAGCGATATAAATGTTAATTTTGCAAATTAATCAAGATTTTTGACTATTCACATTTTGGGACTTTGAGACGATTCGTCCACACACATGCCTATACAAGTGCTAACAAATTAAAAAATCCTATAATAAATAAGTTAATGCTAAAGCTATTTGAAGTATTTATACAAAACTGCTTCAATCTAAACATTGGATTGCTTTTGAAAAAATTAGTTAATTCTTGTACAATATATATTTCCTGAATGGTAGTAACGATTTAAAAAGTTTATAAAATTGTTGTTTTCTTATTTGTAAGTTAAACTGCTTTTGACAGAAATTTCATAAATTTTCGCATTAATTTCTTAGGAGTAGATTTTGACAAATATGGTTGCGTGGTTACGTACAAATCATAATAACAGAAAAATAATAATTGCTTTAATTATACAACAAACAGTGCCTTAAATGTCAACAGTTACTTCAGAAAAAGTCTCTCGACAAACACCAACAACAACATTTTCTTTCAAATATGTTAGCGGTCTACAATGGATAGACAAACTCTACAAATAGTTAAAAGATTAAAGTGGTATAAAAAAAAAAAAATGAGGTAGAAAGAAGTAAGTTGTTTATCTAAAGATGGGCACGATATATACACAATATTGAAACAATATAAAAGCATCAAATAGAGTAGTATGGAGCTCTTGAAGTAAACGTAGTAGTAAAAGCAATAAAAGATGAATAAACTGACGATATAGCAGCGAAAGGATAAATTTCAAGAAATTGTCTTCATTAGATTTGATTTGCTTTTAAGGCGAGACTATCGATTCAAAAAGGAAAAAGATGCCAATCATAAACATTAAAGATACCAAATAGTTCATCTGCTTCGATTGGGAAATAGACGGAAAAGAGAGGAACAGTTCATAAAGTAAAAATCTCGGAAACTCGCAAAACAGCACACACGTAAAATTATTTACACAACTATTTTCCCATAGGTTTGTTTTCTTAGCAAACATATCATCGCCAAAAGATATATGGTTGACAATCAATGCAAGTAAGTTTATTGTTGTGTAAATGGCGTTTGACCAAACCAACTCCAACTGTCAATCCAGCACATCAACCTGCAAACTTTAATGTCTTTTAAGTGCGTGTATATGATGATGTTCTTTTTTATTTATACGTTATACGTAAAATACGCTTACGTTTATATACAATCAATATGTACCCAGATTCCAGAGATGCGTGCACGCACTTATAAAGAGCAGCAAACATATACACAACAAGTCGAAATGAACGTTTAAAAATCCATAAAATGATGGAATTGATTAAACTGTAAACAGTAGCAATGCACCACAATAGTCGTTTGTTGCTAACCATTATAGTATAGTAGCAATCGCTGGGATGATCGTATGATCGTCGCAGTAGCATTTGCTTTAAGAATTAATTTAAGCACATACCACTTATATGGCAGCTTGGTTACTAGTATTGACTTTACTTGGTGCGATACTAACGCAAGCGGTCAGCTTTACGTATAAGACGTATAAAAAATTATCATCAACTTATTTTGTGTTTCTTACGTCTAACCATGTCCATAACTGTTGACTAGCTTAAGTAAAAGATAGATGCCTGAAAAAAAAAAAATCCTCATTCATTCTCTTTATATAGCTAGATGGCTAACTGCAGATCATGTACAAAACAACAAAAAAAGTCATAATTGCGGCATTTTTCTGCAGAAAATCAATGTTTATATAGCATTCTTTTAATATCGACCTAATAACTAGTAAGAATATTATCTCATTTTAAAGCCAATCTTGAGTGCCTATAAGTATGAATTTGCCTTGAAAATGTTTACTTATGAAAAACTTTTATTGTGGACGACTCTAATATACATTTTTTTCTGAAATTTTCTTTACAAAAATGTAATCATTTAGTCGCGTTACATATATATCAAATTTGCAAACTTCAATTGCTTGTTATTGGCGAGAATTTGGATCATTTAGTACAGGAGACATTTGCTTTGCAAGATGTCCCCTTGCGACGCAATAGTTGTAGTTAGTTGTAGTTTAAGAAATTTGCAACAGAGGGCTTCATCTCCCATAAGTTAGTTGTCTTATAAGGGTTTTATTTTTCACTACTTCTTAACAGCACTTTGATTCTCATGGTGATATTCAAAATATGGATACTTTCACTGATAAGCTCAAAAGACAGTTGTCTTTTCTACTCGGAATTCATAGTCTACGTAGCAAGTGTAGAAATTGCCGAAGTACAGTACTTTAAAAAATATCCTCTACTATTCGCTTCTTAACCAAAAACAATTCTCTGTATATACAGTGTCCCGTACGCAATGCTGCTTACGGCGCCGAGAATGAATGTTTGATCGGAGGCGTTAATTTTTGGTACCACGGGCGGAATTTTTGGTACCTGGAGCAATTATTTTTCAGCATGGTATTTGGTAATGGCCCTTATGGCCGTCTCGTGGTAAGTGTAGACGTAAATTGGGGGAGAAGCATTCACTCGGTGTTCAATTGCATAATAGCCAAGTAAATGAACCCAAGAAAAGCAGAGATTTTAGATAGGCCTCGCCTTCTGTCCGCATTGAAAGACAATGAATGGCATATTCTCATTTCGTGCGCCGTTGAACCCCATGAGATCAAGCTTTTCGGAAATCCACGTTCAACATCTACAAATATCTATCCAATAAGTGTCCCATTTAATAGGATACTCGCTAAGGATACTCGAAACTAAGGCGAATATCGGAAAGCTTCCTTCTTTTCCAAGCAGGCCTTTTGTCTTATCCACACATCTGTAACATTCTTACTTGATTTGCGATTTGACATTCCCATTAACGATTACGCAACGGAGTTTGTGAGGTATGGCGTTTTTGACATTCGACTTTTGAGAAAAGAGAGGTAGGTTTTGTTTTTTCCGTTCAGTTATAGAACAGCGAAAATTATTCCTTAAATTGTGAAAATTAAATTTAATGTAATCGATTACAAACACTGACAATTATTTCTGAGGGCCTTTGATGACCGTTTGTTTAAATGCTATTTGTGGCACAAAATTTCCTAATAAAAGTTTGATGAAAAACATGGCTAGCATTATGATTGGCGGTGACGCCATACTGAATTTTCGGAATGTTTACTGGGCAAAGAAAAATGGTTCGATCAAAGGAAAATTAAAGACTAATCGCTTTTTAATTCTTGGAGAAGTTGTAGACATTAATGGTTCCCGCGTTAAAGTCATCTGTAACCCCCAAAATTGAAAACTTTTATTTCTTCTTTTGCACATCATTTTTCTTCACTAACGGCGGGAGAGTTTTGAAGCTGCACTATATTAGAAGCGGAGCAGTTTCATCCATTCGATTCACCATTTACAGTAGATAGATCTTAGAAATTATACAACCTTTATATACTAAGTTATTGTACGAATTTTTAATATTTTTTCACTACCTCTTATTCCTTCCACAATATATGTAAATCTATTTATTCTTATCATTAAATTCAAATAATATCTACTAAATAATGCTTTTTTTATTAATAAATTTACATATTTCTAAGTCTGAACATGAACTGCTAGCTAAAACATCTCTTTTATTCGAAGAAAGTAGGTCGAGGAAGCATCGGTCCCAATTCCGGGATCTCTCATACAGAAGATTGAGAAGACAAAGTGGGTATAGCATGGCATTGGGCATTGCATTAATCCCTCCGGTAGGGAAGTCTCGTCCGTCCATCTTGTAAAATTAATATTTCCAAGTGCGTAGTTCTGTTAGCATCACGGAGCGTTCGTCGGATAGATTGTGGACGCTCCCACTCCCCCTTAATCCCGCAAATAGCTAGCTGTCAATGACGCACGCATCAGTTCGTAAAAGAAAGGAACCCAAGATTTTTTTTGTTTTAAAATTTATTTCCGTTTCGAAAGCTAGCCAAACAGTTCAAGTCAATTTTTAACTCGTGACTCTTCTCTACAATCACAGTTATATGAAGACTAGCAAGCTTAGTTTAGACATTGTAGCTGGCCTGAAAGAACAGCTGTCGACTATCTTTTTATATGCCTGTAAACATTGAAAATCTTTGGATTTGTGGTCCAGAAAGACGGTAGATCCAAACACAAGTATAGTTTTACCGCTCTATAAAAATATTCTATCGTGAGTTTCAGATACCTATAGAGGGTGTCTTTCTCTACAGGTTTTGGGTTTCCTTCATCCTGAAAGGCATGGTTACCCCAAGATAACAAGTGCATTAGGTGTTGAGATACTAGATAGTGGTAAGAAAAATAGTATTCTTGGTTCGATTATGTAGAATTCAATTAATACAAGATATTTTTAGCGAGGCTGCTAAAGAAGGTTCAGAAGTACCTCAAATCAATATGATGTTGCAATAAAAATGTTACAGTAGCAGTTTCCTTGCAATAGATACGCCCCACCCTCTCCAGAAGGTAAATACCCGTGACTTTGTTTTGGCATTCCGGGAATAGTGGAACTCCCTAAATGATGGGTATTGTGTTCACCAATGAAAATTCACGCGGCTAACCATCCTTTTTTAACCCCTGCGTCATTATTTACCAAAGAATTAAACAATTTCAATGCAGGCGCTTCCGTTAAAATATATGTGCTGCACACGTATTCCTTAGTCAATCTACATTTATACAACATATGTGCAACAATCTATATACATGTAGTAAATCCCGTACCATTAATAGTGAATTGTTGGAATTTTTGGGATTTTTGTTTATTGCCAGTTTGAATAAGTCGTGAGACGTTCAAGAAGGACGAAGGATAGACAGAATATTGTTAAACCGATCAAAACTATTCTGCTTATCAATAATAAATATGTATTTCACAGAGTTTTTGACCATCGCAAAGAAAATAGCAAGTCTAATATACCTCTATCATCCCCACACAAGCTCCGAATAATTATAGATAAACATTATATCGAGTGGGTTAAAATATGGACATTTTATGTACAACGAAAAAGCAAAATGGGCTTTATATTGTACGTCATTTTTACGGCTTAATAAAGAATAAACCAGCTTTGCATAAGCTATTATGCAAGCTTATGTCCATATAGAATTCATGCAAGTATCTTATATATTGCTACGGAAATCACAAACTGGTAAAATACAGCTGCAGTAAATTTGATAAGATCTATGAAAGAGGAAATTCGTCTTAATGTGATACCCTGTCGCGGTTATAAAAAGGCACATTTGCAGCTGTCAATTACAGGGAAGATTGGCAAACAAGTCCCACGAAATTGGATAGAAATGGAATTAATAAAACTACGCCAGGAAATCCAGCAGCAAACTATTAGCAGGCATAGCAGAAAGGAACGAAGAGTTTGTGATATTCGTAAGATTTATAAGCCTAGAATTTTGCTTAAAACAAGTCAATTGATTAAAAATATTGGAGAAGCAGCTAATCTAAGCGTCATAGAAATAGTTCCTTTTTATAAATTGTATAAAATCGTTGAGATTGTAAATATTACTTCGCAAATAAAGAAATTGTAAATAAAATCTTTTCGAGATCTGGCGATATGGGCTTTGTCTAAAGGAAGAATACAAAAAGGCAGTTTTATAACACAATATATATGTATATATGTTTGCATGGTAGGTACATATATACATATATATATATACATATATAAACATGTTTTTATATACGACAAAAATTATTTTATATTAATTGAAATTTATTAGAATTATGGGAACAAACCATTACTGTACGTCTAAAGATTTTTACAAAACATTACAAACAGCATTTTGCTGTCTTTGAACTCATCAAAATTGCAAAATCGTAAATAATGATTTCTGGATGGTGTTGGTGGTAGCAGCAACAACCAGAAATGGTATATAATTTATAACCAGAAAAGAATTTGCCGACTCTTACATCAATGCATCTATATCTATATATATATGTATGTTTGTAGTTGCCTGCAAGTTTTCCTCGTATAACAGTTTCACGTTTGTTTCAAGTGAGTTTAGAAAAACAAAACGTGCCTCGAATTTCAACGAAGAGTTTTAAAGTGAACAAATTACAAAACATAGCCTTCATGATCATTTAAAATAATTGGGTTGTCCGTAAGTCATATGCTTACCTAACTTAAATGCTTTTCTAATTACAGGGTTGAAAAAATAATAAAAGATGTGAAATGTTTCTTCGTTGATTATCGTTCGTCGTTCACTGTTTCTGAAGAATATTTTATCAATTAATTTTATGCAAATTTCGCTAAAACTTAAAGTATTTTCTTCCTTTTAAGCATAAATGTAGGAAAAATCATTATAAATGCGTTTTAAATTTTCCAATATTCCAACAATAATAAATACATATCCAACAATATCGTTGTAAAAGCTGCTTGATTTCTTTTTCTCAAAGCGGCTTTTGTGTGTCCATTTGCTTAGAAGAGTTTATTAGCTCAGATTAGAAAAGAGGGACGATCATGATGATCAATTTGTTACGAAATTTCGACACTAATTTTCTCGGTATATAAAATACATTTAATTTCGAAAATATTTTTTAGCTAAACTTCGGAAAAAGTCGTGTTGGATGTATTCTCTTCCTACAATAATAACTAGAACTAAACGAAATGAAAGAAAATGATCTCAATTTCAAGTCGTGTTTTCGAAAAGGTAGAATTTTTTAAGTTCATGATGTATCAAATGAAGTATCAAGCTTATTTTTAATTTGGATCTTCTGATCTGAGGTAGGCGGAATTACAATAATTTTAGAATGGCACGATGAGGAATTTATTAATGATTGAATGGTAAAATGAGGAATTTAT
>KK351066.1:125442-150023 GCA_000671755.1 Glossina brevipalpis | reverse complement strand
GATTGTGAAAATCGACTACTAGAGTTTTTTGCAAATAGAGACCAGGACTTCTATGAGAGAGGCATTTTGAAGTTACCTTTAAAATGGCAACAAATCATACAACAAAACGGTGCAAATCGGACAGTCCGAAGCATGTTAAATAAAGTTCTGAAGTTCATATAAAAATAATGGATTTCTTTTTCCCCAAACTAATATATAAAAATCTTCAATATGTTTTGATATAAAGCACGCAACAAGAACAAAGTATATTTTCTATCCACCTTCTTGCGATTTTTTCGTACATGTATATTTATATGTATATCATAGCACATATAAATACTTAAAAACACAATTGCTTTTGCTTTTGCTTTGTAAACATTTTATACATTCTTACGTCATATCAAGAAACTCTAACAGCGCAACTACTGTTATTGTGATAGCAGAAATATCAAACTTTTACCTCAAATTTTATTAATTTATTTTTTAACACACGTTTTAGCTACTCTTGTTATTGACTTCTCTCTGATGAAACTAAGATCGTTGCTGCAATTCTTTTCGACGTAAAATTATAAGCTTTTTAACGTAGGCATCTACATCGCACAAAGATATAAATAAGTTGTTTCATCAGCAAAAACGTTTAGGTAAATCTTTGTTTGATTGTTGTCTACGCTAATCAGCTCTTTAATACGCAGAAATGTATTTCGAGGTATTCTAAACTATTTTTTCGTTTCGTATCTTAAAAAATATTACTTAGCATACATATATAAGTTTTTTAAGAATTAGTTCCAAAGAAAAAGTACTGAACCATATGCGAGCAAAAAGCAAAAGGAGTGAGTTGTCAATTAATTGCTAATAATTAAGAAGTTGAGTTCAAGTTTAGTTTAACTAGAACCTTAATTAGTTAATTAGTTAATTAAATGCTTAGTATCCACACTTCGTGCCTTTAATATAGTTTAAGCTAAAGGATAGTTTCGATATTTCTAAACGTTACAAATTTTAAAATTTGCGAAGAAAGCAAATCATCCGTCAAGACAGATGTTTGAAGCAAGATGTCAAAATCTTGAATTAACTTAAAGTGAGCAAAGTTTTGTTTATATGAATCGGTTCAGAAACCGGCCTGGTAACACTGGATATCGTGAAAGCACTAATAAAGTCCCATCAATGTTTGTGTCAAGAGCCTGTAACCAATTCATGCATTAGGTTGGGGAAAAAGAAATCCATCCAATCTTATATGAACTTCAGGACTTTATTTAACATTTCGAATTGGAAAATAATGGATCCATCCAATCTTATATGAACTTCAGGACTTTATTTAACATTTCGAATTGGAAAATAATGGATTTCTTTTTCCCCAATCTATATATATAATAATAAAAGTATATTTTACCTTTTCCGATCGTATAATGAAAAGAATTCCAGAAAAGAAATCGTGACCAAATATATAAAGGGGAAAAAGTAAATAAATACTACGAACCACTAAGCCACTTTTGACCGCCATTCATTTGATGCAAAAAAAACTTCAAATTCAAGTTTTTTTTTTTTATCCTTCGCGAACAAGCGATTAAATTGATGGGCTTACAGTAATTCGAAAAGTTTTTAAGAACAAGAAAAGTAGCACTTTGAAAGCCTTCCAATGCTTCATTACTGTTACATCAACAATTAAGAAAAGGAAAAAATATTACTTTCAAATACAAATAATTTTAGTTGGAAGTTCGTTTCGAAAAAATTAAAAAGGTCTCTTTTTCCCTCTAATAGTTATGAAACCAAGTTGATTTCAGAAAGCCTAAAATGTTTTGAATTATACCAGTTACATTTATTTATTAAACCCGTAAAGGAATTTAATATAAAAATAATCGTGATCGGTCGCACCAACGAGGCTCAAGAACATTTCTTACCTATTTTTACAAATATAACATACGATGTATTATTCATCAAGTGATACAAAAATAATGAATGACTGCCTTCCTTCTTTATCTCTTAATTACATTTATGCTCCGCTATCTTCTCTTAGAAGTACTGATAGTGAAAGGATCCGTTATGTCATCTTCAACACGCTTCTACGTCAAGAATCCTTGGAATGTGTAAATTATCAGAAAGTTTGAATACCAGGAAATGCAAGAGAAATGCTATCAAGAAATATTCAATTTTAATAATGAAGACTAAAATGTGGTTCCATTTGTAAAATTCTTCTTATCTCAATTTATGCAGATTTAGATTTAACGCTGGACGCCTTTGGCAGTCTAGAATATTTGAAATGTGTCTTGAAGTAGACTCTTTACGTATGTATTCGCTCGTACCGTTCATGCAAAGATGTTGCATCAAGGAAACTGAATGGTTTAATTTCACCGTTAAATAGTCAAATTAACGTCCTTACCTATAATATTATGATAGATTCAAAAGACTTCCACAATTCTAAATGTTTAAGCTAGAACGATTCTTAGCTGAACATTTCCACAATATATGCACTTATTCGGTTTTATACTATTTAGTGCTGGTTTAACAAATTGTTTGGATTTGCATGAAAGCTTTTCATCGCAATGTGTTATAAATATATACAGGAAACCCTCCTACAACGCGGTCAATAGTTTCCTGAAAAATTCCGCGTTATAAGAAATCGCGTTCTAATCGAAAAAAAATAGTTTTTATTTGAGATATTTTTCTATTTATCCATTTCATCATAACAGCATAAATTAATTCATTTATTATCAATTCATTTATTTAAGCAGCGCAAAATAAAATAAAATCGGGAAAAACAAATAAAAACGCAATTTCAATTCTATTTAACATTAAATTAAACGAAAATTCAAATCCCAAGCTTCTACAAATCTCCCTCCTCTACATCACTTATTATAATTTGAGTGTTTTTCAAACGTTTTGCTTATATCTATCCTAATTCAAATTCCGAGCTTAATCCACTATCAGCCTGATCCTTTTCAGCGATTATTGGTTTTAAATGAAGTCTGTTTTCCCTTATTTCATAAATCTATATAGATTTCCTGATAGGTGGGTAAATTATTTTTAAGATTTCTTTTGAACATTTCTACTCTATCCCTTAGAAGATCGTTTTCCAATACATACTCTTCCAACTCATTCGCCAGATTTAAAATTTTCTCCACACTTTTTAGTGAACAGTTTTCAATTTTGGCATTGGAAAGATCAGATCAGAGCTATCTTCAGTCGATAATGCTGCATTTGTCATTGCCACTAACTCTGCTTCATTTATTTCGTCGTTCGTAACTAATTCTTGAATATCTTTCACAATAATGTCGTCAAATCCATCGCCTCTTATTACGTTCGCCAACCTCACTACGTTTCTACATTCATCCTCTACTGGATTAGCAACAGTTTCCTGAACTGCTGCCTCCGTCAATAGTGCTTTCCAGCAAGCTCTTAGTGCTGATTGAAAAATTTCTTTAAGTGACATCCCAACGATTTCAACACAATTTAAAAAAAAATAGCGTTGTAACTTTGCTGTCGATTAAATTCTAGCCATACCATAAATAGACAATACACATGCAGATAGGCGATCTTTCTTGTAAAATTAAAATATGTAGTGTAAAAATCAACGAGGCTAGATTTCGCAATTTTTTAAATAAACATATAATGCAAAATTAAAGTTTTTTAGAATATTATTTAGAAAAATTCCTGAAAATCGCGTTGTAGGACTGCCGCCTTATAGGAAATTTTCCGCATTTTGCGAACCGCATTGTTGCGAAACCGCGTTATAGAAGTACCGTGTTATAGAAGGGTTACCTGTATTTAGTTTTGATGGAATGTATCTGTGTTATCAAAAGAGCTTTTACAGCAAACATCATTCTGCTTTTCTCTCTATAGCACCTGCTGATACATAGGTAAACGGAGCTTTTGCAATAGCGATTTAAGATAATCTAAGATGCGCTAACAATGATGATCCTTTTTGTCGCACTCTATATAGAATTCGCCTAAAGAATTCGGCAAAATCGATGTGGAATTTAGGGAAAACTGACTTCATTATTTTAGTATTTATTATTATAATTTATTCAGACTCAAGAAGTAAATTCTTGGACTAATGCGAGATGGACACGAACAACCAATTTTAGTTCCACTTTTTTGTGACCAGATGATTAGCTTACTTTTGTTTCCAATAAAGTTAAATATTTTATCAACTTTGTTTGTTGTTCTCGTATTTTTGGGGTGTCCATAGGATTTGATGCTCCGAATACGAATCTTCGAACTGTAAGAAGGTGTGTTGGCATTCGCAAAATGTATATCTAATTGTAAAATTTTGTCTGCAATTGCAAATTGGAGAAGTACATTACTTAAGGATCCATTGGTGTGTTGCAATAGTATGACCGACCGATCTTGATTTTTTCGTTGTTGGTTAAATATAGTGGTAGAATGAGATTAAGTTTAATGCGAAAAAGTAATGCGGACGGCAGTAATGACAACTTTTTTTTAAAATTTATTTATGGCTTATTTTAAAATTTGTTATGAATGTTTGATTAACGATGCCAAGGATGTCACGTAGGATTTGATCGAGCTGAACTTGCCGTGTGGCATATACGATTGTGTAGATGGAGTCAATATGTATACAAAGCTTTACTGCGGATTAGAATATTTTAGTACTGAATACTGATTTTTTTAGAGTTTATGAGCTTAGCCTTTAATTCATATTCTATTTTCTATAGTTGTAAGACCGGTTTCAATAACTGTGTTGTTGGATGGATATCATTTGGAAACCGTAGGCGCTGACTCTGATCACTTGGAGATAACCTGATTTCAGAATACTTATATCGTCGTTATTACCATACATGATCAAATCATAAACAATTTTCCTTAAAACCAGCATTCTGATAAAGAAAACAATGCAACTTTTCCAAGCAATGTAGCCTAGGAAGTTGACTCTAATTTAGCTGAAGACAAAGCGGTTTCCGCTGGTACTTATTGGACAATAAGTAGCCTCAAGACTTCGGGTATTACATCAATGTTGTCTACAAATGTTGTAACATGTTTGATTTCTGGGTGGATATCTTTGCCCCCGAGAAGTCAACTCAATTTGAAATTTTTTGTCGATAGTTTCCAAAATATTGATGGTTGTCGAATTTTTTTCTCTCTTTTGTTAAAATATAAACATCATTTCATTGAAAAAGTATGACAGACAGACAGATCCTTAGATTATTCCGTTTACCAGAAGAAACCATTTTGAAAGGTGAAAAGTATAAGTTTAAATCGATTGTGATGACAAGAAAGATTTGACACATCGTAATCTGTAGATCGGTTCTGTCAAAAGCTTTATCAAAAACGATCGATAAAATTGCGACTTTAGTTTTTTTCAGAAATTGCAACTAGTCCAACTTTTATCTGGCTTAAATCAAACTTGTTGTTGCTTTGTAATTTAATTTTTGGATGCAAGAAACAAAGATAAACTAGAAACCATAACTATTTCCAGTATTTTCAATGTTCAAAACTTAGAAAAATTTTTCAATGTTCAAAACTTAGAAAAATTTTTCAATTTCCAAAACTTATTTTTTCGGAATGGGGACGATTACAGCAAGTCCCCCCACGAATTGGCTATATGGCCAGCATCCAAGAAAGGATTTTATTATATGGATCGAGTAATTTACAATTAATTGATATTGACAATGTTTTGATATGAAATACGATCAAGTACTGGTTGTTTTTTTTTTTTACTTTAATGAGGCAGCTCGCAAGTTCTAATGCTAATATAGTTTTTTTTTCAGGAATATAACGCGTTTTTAGTTTGAATGAGTATCTTGGAACGTAATCAGATTTGCTCTATTTTCGATAAAACTTCTGGAGATGGTGTAGCCGGAAAAGTACTCAGACTACATTTTTGCCGATGTATTGATAGTTCGTGTACGTTCTGTTTCGAACTCAGATGACAGTAATTTCTGGGAGCATGAAATCGTTGCTAAATTACAGATTCTTTTCCATACCACCACCGAGTGAGTTGTTCAAAGCTGAAAGCTTCTGACATTCTGAATTCATTCCTAAATAGAGTCTCATCTTTTTGTATAGTAAGAGATCTTTTAAAAAGATGCCACAAGACCATTTTGTTTTTTTTTTAACAAGTTTAGTTCGATGTTCCACGAAGAAAGGGGTGGACTTTTGAAATGATTTCGAAAGCTGTAATCGTAACGGCAGCAGCAGTTTGAGGAACAAAAATTACAAAGTTCTTATCCGGAAAGAACTTGAGAAAGGAAGAATATAAAAGCGAAAGCATTGTAAACTTTTTATTCAAATTTATTTCAATAGTTATGGCCTGTACGTTTGAAGGACGTTGGTTTTAATAAATATGTGGACTACTTGTTTTAAAGATGAGCTTTGATTTGTATGCTATATGAATTGGTTGAAATTGGATTAAAAGAAATCTTATAATGAGTTTCTTGAAGAGATATAAAATCGTTTGTTAACCATTGTAGTTCATTGAAAATAAATAAATATTTGTTTCCTTTTTTTTTTGTCGCCTAAGGAGCTTTTGAGAAAATCGAGTCTTGTCTCTGGCTTGCTTAGTTTTGTTTCCTTGATTTTTCCGCATGTTTTCCCCTTCTATTTCCTTTTTTCCCCGCTCTTCCTTTCATGTTTTTTATTTGCTCTGAAGATGATTGTTTTTTGTTTTCGATAAACTAAAAACTTTACACCATTCCCATTTTGCTTTCCCCTTCGTTGCATTGCAGTTTTCATCGAGTATCTGTTATAATTATTTTCGTTTCTACCTCCGTCCTTTACATCACTCGGAGATTTTGCTTTGTTAATATTAATTTTCATTATTGTTCTTCATACAAAAGGTGTTTTTTTTTTTAGTCAATTAATTACTTAAAAATCGGAATACATTTGCGACCACTGGATATAGAATGCTTTAATTTAAAAAATTTGGCATATGAAAAATATGTCTTATGGCCATTTTGAATGTATTCGAAATAGTTTTTTTACACTTTGCGCAATTATCGCAGGTAAAGAAGTGTACAAAATTTCAGCCAGATCAGACATTCAGAAGTCAGCAAAGGAAGGTAATAAAAGTTTATAAAAAAAAAGTTAAATTGAATTGCTACTTAGATGTTAAGAATTGAAATAATGTATAGAAATAATGAAATAGTTATATTAACTCTAATACTAGGAATGATGAAAATCACTACCTGCGCTAACATAAACACTATATAACCAAACTTATTATCTGAGCTATTTTGCTAAGTCAAAGACCACGTATATATAGTGCATATTATTATTATTATTATTTATTGAATTTTGCGATTCCCAAGTTTCAGGAACATCGCAGTGTCTATAGTGTCAAAGGATTGCGTCGCTACATTCATATCATACGAATATCGACTGTAGTATTAACATAACTTTGTAGTAAATTTATACGCTTATGAATTAAAATTTTTTTAGTTTCGCTGCTAGGTTTTAATTGCAAACAAATGTATCTGTTAAAACGGATCATTGTAAAATCTTGTTTTAAATCGCTTGCTGATTCGAATTACCAAGACGCTGCAATGTATTCTAATTGCTTAGAACTAAGTCCGCAAATTATTCCTTACCAAATCAATCATATTCTCAATGTTTTAGCTTTTTTATTTGTAGTATTCAGAAATACCGGAAAAGCAAATTTAATTTACTAGTACCTGATAAAAGATAGATGCAAAGTTCAGTACTCTCATACCTGTTGAATAAAAAAAAAACATCAATAAAATATTTTAGTTTAGTATAATTCTAGCGTTCGTTGAGTGCACTTGTTGGAATAACGCCACAAAAATTAGAAAATGTTATCATTTTTCGTGGTCTTTCTAATCGTCCTAATCTTCCTTTTATTTAAAGTTAATAAAACTTATTTCATTTTAGCTTTATGCAAACGCATTAAATGTGTCGATGGTAGACCTTTAGAGGAAAAGGTTTGTATTATACCGGGTAAAACAATTTTTGGCAATAATTTGGATATTCTAAGCATGACACCAGGTACGCTTTTTTTCCTTAAGAGATTTATCTTCCAGAGAAAATAATTTTTTAAAGCCGGTATGCTATAATTATATACAGAAAAAATATTTCAACTCTGCCGTGACTGGGCCAAATTTTCCAAGGATCGCAGTTATGTGCATCATTTCTACAGAGCTTCTGTTTATAACATAATTAAAGCCGAAGATGCTGAACAATTATTTCAAAGTCAGATTCTTACAACTAAAGGAGCCTTTTATGAACTTATCCGACCTTTCCTCGGTGATGGCTTGTTAATGAGCAATGGTTTGCTGAGTTACATACATTGATATATATATTATATTACTACATATTTTACAAAATTTTCAGAAGAAAAGTGGCATTCCAGACGTAAAATTTTAACGCCAGCCTTCCATTTCAATATTTTGCAAACTTTTAATGAAATCTTCAAGTAAAGCTACATAACTCTTATGCTATGCGTAACCAATGGAAATTTTTGTTTTTCAGAGAAGAAAGTTTGAAACTTTTGGAAAAACTAAAATGTCTTCAGCACGATAGAGTCAATGTTAGCGATCTTATAGATGAATTCTCCTTAAATAATGTTTGCGGTACGCAGTCCGGGATATAATGCAAAAATAATATATAATTAATGAGCCGCTTTCTTATCTCTAGAGACGGCCTTAGGCGTTAAACTAGACGATGTAGCCGGTGGTGCTGAATATCGTACAGCTACTCACAATATTGAGCCAATATTAATACGAAGAGCCTGTAATCCTCTAATGTATTATGGATTTATGTTCTACCTTTTCGGGCAATACAGGGAGCAGAAGCATTATATTGAAATCACTCACAATTTTAGCGCCAAAATAATAAACAAAAAACGAGAAGAATTTCTGAAAAATAATGCTTATGACATCGACAAAGAGTAAGTAAGCATATCTACCTAATGATAGGTTTTCAATTTTCTACCACGAGCCTAAATTATTGTATTAGCACTTGTTCAATTCTCAATTGTACTTTTACTTACAATCACTTACAACGAAAGACAACTCGTCGATGAGTTTTCTACTTTGGACTATTATCTCGTTGTACTCAACTGAGTTCCAGCTACGCTTTCTTTTAATAGAATATAATCTATTTATCTCGTTGTACTCAACTGAGTTCCGGCTACGCTTTCTTTTAATAGAATATAATCTATTTATCTCGTATACTGGTATTTTTTCTCTCCTTGGTCCGCCAAATCCCCCTTGCATAGCTTGCGAACACTCAACTCTATTTTACCTCATCGCCACAATGAACTTTTATTCTTATGGTCATAACTTTCGTATTGCAATTTGTAGATCAACTTTCTGTTTAAAGCCAGCAAACTTCCTATTACTTTTTTAGAAATTCTTATACAAAAACACGTTACGCGCTGTTGGACACGCTACTGCATCAAGAAGCACAAGGATTTGTAGATCATCATGGTATCTGTGAGGAGGTGGATACGTTTATGTTCGAAGGCTATGATACCACCTCAACGTGCCTCAAATTTACTTTATTGAACTTAGCTCAATATCCGGATATCCAAGAAAAATGCTATCAGGAAATCGCAAGTCTTAGTAAAATTCCAAAATGATAACAAAGCCATCTTTGTATTTTAAAATATATTTTTACTCACTTAGCTGATTTTGATAACTTAACAGTATTCGACTTCAACAAACTAGAATACTTGGGGTGTGTACTAAAGGAAACTTTGCGAATGTATCCATCTGTGCCATTTATACAAAGACAGTGTACCAAGGAAACAGTTTTGAATGGTTTAATTTTACCGATAAATACACAAATTAATATTCATATCTATGATATTATGAGAGATGCAAAGCATTTCCCTGAACCTTTGGTATTTAAACCTGAACGTTTCTTACCGGAGAACACGAGCAGCATACATCCGTTCGCTTTTGTGCCTTTTAGTGCTGGTTCAAGAAACTGTATAGGTTCGTTCCTTAAGAGAAAATGTTTAGAACAGTGTTTTTTAAATTTTGAGTTTTTCTTGATGTTTCCAGGTCAAAAATTTGCAATGCTAGAAATGAAAACTGTTTTGGTGGCCCTGTTAAAAACTTATCGAATTTTACCCGTTACCCCGACGAAGGATTTAGTTCTTGAAAATGGTATGATTTTAAGAACAAAGCAGCAAGTTTTTGTGAAAATAGTGCCAAGAATAATTTAAATGAAGACAATAGGCTTCCGCTTGCGCTTTTTGTGATTTTATTGTAAAATAAAAAAAAAACCGTTTTTCTGTGTACGATGTTTTGCAGAAAAACCCACTTATAAAACATTTTAATTTTGCAAAGCATCCAAAAAGATTATATTCGGCCGTGCCGAATCTTTTATACCTACCATCTTTATCTTAAGAAAGGGGAAAAAACTAAATTTGAATAGGTGGGCGTTTTTCTCTATTTCGATAAAATATCGGAACACAGTCAGCCATGGAATGCTGCGGAAAACAGACGTGCTTTCAGCACATACTGTAGGTGTGCCCTTTGATCCATTTGGCCCATTGACCCATTATTCATAGCAAGGTATGCGAAAGAACTTCCAATGTTTGTGCCAAATTTGAAGCCGAAATTTTCGTTTTTGCGGCCGGGAGAATATTTACCCCGATTCTTCATAAAGACAGTTTTTGAACGATGTACTTGCAAAAATGATCCGATCCAATCAATTTTAGATAACGTTCCTCGGGCCATTTTATTAAATTTCATAAAAATTTCTTACAAAAAAACAATCTGTAGGTTCTACACAAGATCATATGGCAATCGTCAAAAAGACCGAATGAATGAATTCATATACATAGAGTACATATACATAGAAATTCGTATATATAGGAATTCGTATACATAGAAATTCATTCATAATTTATTCATGAATCTTGTAGACAAACTTTAGATTACTGATAACGTTTCGTAGCTGAATAAATAAACAAACGCTTGTGGTAAAAAGTTGGTATTTGCTATACTGATTACTTTCATTAAATGCGTCATATTATCTCTGAGTAGTAAAGAAAACAACTTATCCGGCCGCTTGTAAAATTTAGCAAAACGGATCAAATTGATTTAAAATCGATGAATTACTCAATAATTCTATTTAGGTGTAACAAATGTTTTTAGTGTTTGTAATCTGCTTACTTTGAACAAGAAGCTATAATGGAACTTCTATACCCTACACTGTTTGTCACACAGGATATATTAGTTTGGGGAAAAAGAAATCCATTATTTTCCAATTCGAAATGTTAAATAAAGTCCTGAAGTTCTTATAAGAATATATCCACAAATTTTCAAATGAGAACAATTTACATAATTATTCCTATATAAGAGGAATATCGATAAAATTTTGATAAAGGAAAATTTCTACTTCATGAATGTGGTTGGCAAGACGAATGGCATTCTATATGCCGATTCGGAGACTTATTTGCATAATTTAGAGATTAAAAGTGTCATCATATTGATAAGAGTTTATCAACTTAACTTTCTTCGTAATCAAGTCTTCAATTTTTGAAGAAACGTTAGGATTTTTAATATCAATATTATATGAAATTGAGAACTTTCACACTTGAATCCGATACATTCATTTTTTTGACCGGGAATGGTTATCTTAAATATTCCACAAATAAGCAAAGAGCTAAACGAAGGGACGGACGGACAAGTCTTAGTGGCTTTTGAATTTGATACTTACCAAAAGATTATACACATACAAACATTTTCACAAAAAATCAAATTTCCAATATTTTATTGTATTGAATAGGCCTGGTCGATCCATTCCAATTTTGCACAGCGCTGGTGTAATAACGCAATATTTATGGAATTTGTATAAATCTATCTAGTTTATGAGTAAATAAGCAAACAAATCAACTTTTTTCGGCTTTCGAAAACAGTTGTTCTTAGACTACGTTACACTGGGAAGCTGTCCGACAAATTTTGCAACCGATATCTTCCTTTTTGCGACTGGGAAAATGGTTACCGCGGACATTGCAGATTAAGGGACTTATCAATTTTCTTTCTTAAAGCGGCAGACGTTGTCAAAAAAAAGGAGAATACTAGGACTTCCAATGTTGCCCCCGAATTCGAAGCCGATATCCTCATTTTTTCAGCCACAACAATGTGTACCACAGATGAAAATCGACTCTAAACTTGATCGAGAACATATTCACTTCGTGGGTGTATATATTCTTTTGGGTGTTGCAAACAAAATGACAAAATGGATAAATCCAAATGTTCAATTTCTTCTTGTTTATTCCTAATAAATTTACTTTGTGTAAGCGTTGTAACATGTTTATAGCTGAATTAATAGCTTATAAATACTCTTTACTCTTAAGTACTCTTCCATTATAAAATACTTAAACTGTACAATTACTCACAGATTTAGATTTTATTACCTTAGTATAGTTAGCAAGTAAATAAAACAAGTAATGGAATTATATTCGGCTTTGCCGAATCTTTTATACCTAACAAATTTATCTTTAAAAGAAAGTAAAAAAAAATCTACATTTTAATATGTGGTCGTGGCAGATTTTCTCTATTTTTATGGAAACGTTTATTGCGTAGTCTATGAGTAGTGAGTAAAACAACCAGAAAACAGGCCTATTTCCAACTTATTTTATACTTTCCACATTTCATTTATACACCTGGGTGCAAGAACTTCCAATGCGTCTACCAAATTGGAAAAGGATGTCTTCATTTTTGCGAACAGAAAAATTTTTACGACGCAGATGGATCGACTGTAAATTTGATGCTGATCGAGAATGTATATATGTTTTGAGAATTCTCTCTGGGTATTGCAAACGAAATGTAAAATAAATATTCTCCTCACCTAAAACTATTATATTAGTTTGGGGAAAAAGAAATCCATTATTTTTTCGGTAGATGGCTACACTAGTAGATTTCTCATAAAGTATCGATCAAACAATTTCAGATTTATGCTCGTTGGAAAGGTGNAAAAGTACTAAAAATTAAACTTTGTTGTCATAGGAACAGATAGAAAGACACGGTTCAATCAAATCAGAAATCGATTCTGATTGGCATATTAAAACGTACATATATTAGTTTGGGGAAAAAGAAATCCATTATTTTCCAATTCGAAATGTTAAATAAAGTCCTGAAGTTCATATAAGATTGGATGGATTTCTTTTTGTTTGGGGAAAAAGAAATCCATTATTTTCCAATTCGAAATGTTAAATAAAGTCCTGAAGTTCATATAAGATTGGATGGATTTCTTTTTCCCCAAGCTAAGATATCCATACAAACTTAATTTGTCTTGTACCACAAAAAGTGTAAAAGTAAAAAAAAGCATTTTCTATGTACATTATTTCGTAAAAAATTTTGTTGATTTTATAATTTTGTTTGCAAGACCCAGAAGGAAGTTCCAAGAAAATTGTAAAGTATATACATATATTTTTGATCAGTATAAAATTTAGCATCGACTTAAGGATATTTATCTGTCTGTTGGGATATGTGCCTGTTTTTTCATCTATGTAATATAATAATATAATCTAATAGTAGTAAAAATGAAAAGATTGGCTTCCGATTTAACAAAAATACTGGAAGTTGCGCGCAGATGTATAATCAAATCGTTCAAACTGATCAAACGACACACTTATAATAAAAGATGAACTCTGTTTTCAAAAGCAGTCTCGCTGATTACTTATAAACTACCGCAGATAAAACTAAAAGAAATCCACAAACCTCATATGTCCTATCCTGTAGCACCCGCATGGAAATGGAAAAGGTTGGCCATGGCCAGTATAGAAATTCCATTTTTTTTTTTTTACCGAATTTTAGAAGAATGCTTCAGGAACAAAGTGCTTATATCCTTGATCAATACCAAATTTGGAATTGATGTAGGCATGACCGTCTGCTTATTTTAAGGTAGCGTGATGTTGCAATTTCTTAATATTTCTAAAAAAATATTTTTTTCTTATATTTAAACACTGCTCAGCTATTATCTCTATTTGCTATTGAATTTGACTAGACGGCATCTACTAAAAAGCGGAAAAGTTCGGAAGATTGTTCTGCAAAACTTTGTAAACAAAACAAACATGTATTCTATCCGTTTGCATGCCTAGGTTATCGCTCACTTAGCATCCCTGCCATTAGCTTCAACCCATTATTATTTCACTTATACCGTAAACGAAATACCCGATGTATATAATATTCGCTACTTGATTACATTATAGGCAAAACATCTCAAAAGAAAAATCAATTTATAAATAAAACGAAGTGACCATTAATTGTTGCAAGGTGACTTTTAATTAAGTATATAATTCAACGAAATCTCATTTAAAAAAACAAATTCACTGTTTAACGCTGCACAACAAACACAAACACAACAATCACCTTCTTTGGTAAGAAGTGTAGAATAAAAAAGAAACACCTGTTTTCTTGTGGTAAGAAAGAGATAACTACATATTTTGACATTTCTTTTGAAGATAAAGAAAAAACAAACACAAATAAAACACAAGCGAAACCTTAAAATGTATTTAGGTAATTCTCACTGGATTTCTTAATTGCACGAAAACTTGAAAAAAAAATTCAACAGCTCTTTAAGATGCACTCACCTCTTTCAAATTGACATTGAAGAGCT
Source organism: Glossina brevipalpis (assembly GCA_000671755.1). Lineage (NCBI taxonomy): Eukaryota > Metazoa > Arthropoda > Insecta > Diptera > Glossinidae > Glossina > Glossina brevipalpis. Next base: position 135,500 of record KK351066.1, on the reverse strand, counting down.
ATAATTAATAAAATTCGCGTAAAAACTAAGCAACGAACGCGCGTTTTAAATGAATTTTCGGCCATTTTTTCACAAACTAGAGATTGTACAATAGAAATTAGCAATGCTATCGATTATCAATTTGACAGCCGCCATCGCGCTATGCATAAGTGTTTAAAACATAAATGAAGTTAACCACCCCATGTTGCAACAGGTCAATTTTTGTTAGTCGCCAATGATCAGGGCTAAAATGGGACTTTTGAAGAGTTACATGATATATATATATGGTTAATTGATTACATCTAATGAACACAAACTTAGTTGGAGAACATTTACCGGAAAATGATTATTAGCTTAAAATAGACTTAGAAATAACTTCAGATAATTCTTTTTGCAGGAACTATTAGTAGTTAATAAAATCTTAAGTAACGCATGACGTGCCACAACTTATAGAAACATTAGAAATAGTTACTGTTATTAGGACGCTGGAATAGAAAATTTGCAAAGTCTGCAAGTAGACTTTAAAATCAAATGTGACCTACACTCAATATTACGACGATCTACTACGTAAATTTTCGTGGAAAGATCGGCGCATATTAATACATTGCAAACTACTATCCACTAATTCGACTCGTGCAAACGTTCAAAATAAATGAATATTTCGCTTAGTGAGTTCTTATTTGGAAAGACTTTTGCAAATGTAGTTTAATTCCATGTCCACCGACACTGAATGACATTAAGGATTGATGAAACATGGTTAGAGCAAAAATTTGACAGAAACCCGGCAGAAGTGTAATTATCTCACTAACAAATCGCAAGAAAGACTCATCTGACATCTCCCAGATATGCTAAAAACGACGAAAGTGGTTAAATCTTTTAGACTGATTTTTCCCTGCTAAATTGATCCGCCTTGCTAAATAATTTGTCAAGATAATCAATGTTACACAGTATTGGTTGAATTTCACAACACATTGCAAGCAATAACAGCAATTTGTCAGGAAGCGGAAGAGAATGTTTTATAGATGATTCAAACCAATGGCAGCAGCGTAACGTCGGATATAAACGAAATTGGCGCCAGCCAATTATGTTGCTTTTGGTGCATTGTACTCTTTCTGCTCTAAAATGTTATAGCTCCTTTTCCTTTAATCAGTAATAACGATATTTTCTTTCCAAATGACACTTCTTCCTAACTTTCAACCCTTCACATTTGTAATTCGTGTAACGACAGCTCTGCACAATCCTTTAAATTTTCACAAAACATTTATGCTGTTTCATTTTTATTATTAAACTCTTCTACGCACTTTTTTATTATTATTGAATAAAAAAAAAAAAATTTCTCTGAAAACGTTCTAACCGACTAAAGCAAAACCTTCTCTATTTTTTGGTTTTACCGGTTGCTTTTTGGGTGGATTTTTTTGAAGCCAATTTAGTTGCTGTTTTGGCAGCACCAGCTGCTTTACTCTGCTTCTTTTCCACAGCCTTCGCAGGTTTGACGGGTTTAACCATCATTTCACGTTGGCTTTTTAAAGCTTTAACTATTTTCTGTTCTTCAATGAGAAAAGCACGAACGATACGTTCGCGTAAGCAACCATGACAAAGAACACCTCCATATGTTCTGGCGACGGTTTTTTGACGTTTGGACAATCGACTGCGTTCACAAGGTCGCGTGGGACGAATACCCTTTAACTTCTCTTTACACTGACCGCATTTGGGTACGGTTTTATTTTTTTTAACATACTGATATACCAAACGACCACCCGGAGTACGCACACTGCAATGAAGATTATTTTATTTTAATATCCATAAGCATACTTATTATATACAATTATTAACTTACATACGCCTTCGGTTCGACTTGGTGTTGTAGGAAAGGCGTCTTCGCAAAGTCAAACGTTGCACCATTTTATCGGCTTTGGTAAATTAAACATAATTTATGATCCACGAAATATAATTGTGGTGTGAAATCGAAAAATTACAAAAAAGAAAAAACAGTTCTATTTTAATGTTATATAGACTACATGGTGTATTTTATTTTATTTCATATTTCAGCGGGGATTATTTTAAATCCTCAGCATTTTTTAAGATATATTGCGATAATAAATACTTCCACAATTTTTGTCTCTGCCTACCTTCAAAGAAAAGAAGAAAAGGAAGATGTTGATAATACAGTCAAACTATATGAAGTTGGTGACAGTTGCCGTCAACTGTTGTAAACAAGAGAAGTTAACAATTGATTTTAACAATGTTAGTCGCCTTAATTGTATTTAATTTTTATAAATTTTCCTCATTAGTCTCATTGTTTTCATTGTTTTATTTGTACTGGACTTCTAAAAATTTGCCTCATTGTTGTTATTGTACTGAACCTATAAAAATTTGCCTTAATTGTATTAAATTTCTATAAATTTCTCTCATTTGTCTAATTGTTTTCATTGTTTTATTTGTACTCGACTTATAAAAATTTGCTTCATTTATTTTTATAAGTGCAATACAATAACAACAATGCGCGAATTTTCATAAGTCCAGTACAAATAAAACAATGAATTTGTTCCTTATTTTTTGCTTTCCTCCTTTTGCTTTTCCGATTTATCCCTTTACTTTCCAATTGAATAATGGTGTGGAACAAGATCTAATACATGAATGCTTCATTTGCTAAACCCATTAAATTAATAAAACAAAATGTATAGAAAACTCGAGAGCCATTATGTAACATGAATCTGTCGTAGCCTCTCTGTCTTAATTTCATTAACAATTCCATGGATAATAAAAATTTCCATTAACAATATAAAAAGGACGAAAAGGCACGCATCACAGCGAAGCTGTCAAAATAGTGTAAATCATATGACTTTCAACAGTTACAAAAAGTTTAGAAATAACTGTAAATTTCATAATTTTTAAAATCCTCCTGCATCCACATTTATATAAAACTAATAATATTAAGTCGTAATTTATAAACTAATTAAAGACGTTTGCAATTACAATTATAAATAAAATATGGCAGAATTTCGTGATGATACAACACAAATGCAAACAGAAGTTGTTTATAAAAACTTTTCTTTGTTAGCAGTTACTATTTCATGCTCTAATGAGATGTGAAATTAAAGTTAGAATAGAAAAAGGATTCTTAAATATCGAAATCGCAATCGAGAATACCTGAATGTAGTTAATTAGCGTTAAGAGTATGAATTCTACTTTAGAATAGTCTTGTACTTGGCGTTATAAGCATTATTATGTTGTCTTCTCCATATAATGGATACATTTACGCATAAAGTCTCTACACGCAAACTAAGACGAGCGGTGTGATAGATTATAAATAATAGCAAAAAGTTAAACCAAACACGCAACAAATTTAGCTGAAATGTACGACTTGTATGCATGTATGCATTTAGATTTTTCAATCCTCGGATGAATGGATTATATCGGACTATTTTTGGGACTACTCTCCACAAACAGGCTGTAAACACAATGAAGCCGCGACTATAAAGAAATATGTGAACAGAATAGGCGGCTTCATTGTATTCGTGTATATTGCTTTATGGGTTTCCATCCTAATCGTCATATTAAATAGTTCTACGAAGAAGAAGAAGAAGAATCTCTTTTAAATCTGGCATCTTTCAATATAGCCGTAGATTGTTTGCAGAGAAAAATAATAAAAAACAGCTGCTATATAGCATAAAAAAGATAAACAGAATCTAGTTTAAAAAGGACGTTTATTTAATTAAAGAAAGAAATAGAAAGTCGGAAAAAACTTCATAAATAAATGTCTCTGTTAGAACAGTATGAACAACAATATGCAACCCTTATTGCTGAAATTACCATACAAATCGGACAAATAGTTTTGGTTAGCGAACGTAAAGAATTATGTGCAAAAATCGATGGCGAAATACTTGAAGCTCAGGAATTGCTTGAATTACTAGGGCTTGAGATACGCGAGTTAAGTGCAATTCAACGATCAGCAGCCACTAGTAAATTGAATTGTGCTCAGGTTGAATTGAAAAGACTGCAGAACGAATATAACAAAGCGAAAGAAGATAGTTTAAACAGTCGGAAAATTAGTCAAGCGATTAACATCGGAATTCACGACGATTATGACGACGATTATGAAGATGTGTCGATAAGCCATGACCAAAAGCAACGGTTGCTAGACAATTCGGAGCGTATTGAACGTACAGGCAACCGCTTGCAAGAGGGTTATCGCATTGCCTTAGAAACAGAGACGTTAGGCGCTCAGGTATTAGGTGATTTGCACCATCAAAGAGAAACCATACATACTTCTCGAGCTCGCCTGAGAGAAACAAATGCTGAATTAGGTCGAGCATCCAGAACACTAAATTCGATGTTAATGCGAGCGATGCGACAGAAAGCTATATTATATACGGTTGGCGGTTGCTTTTTAGTGGCCGTTGCGGTTAGCGTATATTTGACACTCTCCTCGAATGCTCGAAAGGTCTAAATAGTTATTCATTTTCATTAATAAATAAATCTCTGTTAGAACAGTATGAGCAATAATATGCAAACTTTATTGCTGATATTATCATATAAAATGATTTGATGATTTGTTTTTGTTTTGTGAATTGTTATTAACGTAATAAAAAAATTAATTTAGTATTTAACTTCCTTTTGCTTTTATTTTTTAGCGTTACTAGAAGCTTGGCTCTCTACACTTCTAGGACTTGTTTTCCTATTACATAATTTTTATAATAATTGGACGATAATTTTGGATGCCTGTTTGTAATGAATGTTTTTGCTTACAAATATATGTTTAAGACTATAAATTATTGACTTATTCCTATGCGTAAACGCAAATATTTAACTTAAAGCCTATTAGTAATATGTATTCGACTTGAAATTATCATGCTGGTCGTCCTTCAATAAATTACTCCTTTATCCCTTTAGTACTGTCATGAAAATTTTTTGATTAATATGATACGGGGATTTTTCTTTTTTTTTTTTTGCAAGTTCGGCAACTTTTCTATACTTCACCTATCTTAACCGAACTCGACGTTCCCCATTTGCTAGCAAATACAAGTAGACGCCTCTTCTCCCTCAGTCAAAGAATCCAAAGGTTGCAGATTGCCGGATATTATTTGAAAGCCATGCTGTTCCATACTGGCTTGTAGATCCATTTTAGAACGATTTGCTTCCACTAGTATGCGAGATATATCACTAAACATATCTTCTACACCTTCGCCTGTTTTACACGAAGTTTTATATGTGGCACTTATAAGACTATGACACTGTTCGCAAAAGGCTTCCACATCGGCATCGGTTACTTCTGGTTGTCGACTTTCCAAATCACTTTTGTTACCGCAGATGAATATTTTCGCATTCTCTGCATAAGTAACAATATCCAACAAATGCTGTGAAAGTGAATGAAATGATGCGGCGTTATCTAAGGCAAATACTAGAATAGCACCTTCGGCAAATTTATAATAAGACGAAGTTACTGAAGCCACTCGCTCCATACCACCCGTGTCCCATAACTGTAACTGAAACGATGAATAAAAGATGTTAAAAGAAATTCACTTCGTTTATGGCTTACAAGCTTACCTTTATTTGTTTATCCTCAACTTTATATTCTTTTTCGATATGATCTAAGCCCAATGTCGATTTACGGTCTGTATCTGTGACGAAAGTATTATTTGTAAATCTTCTAAACAAAGAACTTTTGCCAACTCCATAATCCCCGCATAAAATCACTTTTTGTCTCGGCATACGAATTTTGGCCATTTTAAGCACAATGTAATTTTTCAGCTAAAATTTTCACAACATGTAAAATTAGGTGAAATTTTAATTATACAAAAACGCATAAATAGGAGAAAGTGAGAAATAGGTAAGCAAAAAACATATGTTCTTGTTATCACATTTACAATGCTACGGAAACAATACATGCAAAATTATCTGTAGGGTCGCTATGAGACTTTTTATCAACTCTTCCTATTTTGCGAGACTAGAATTGAGAATGAAATTTATTGACATTTATGTATCGCTATCACTGCAGCTGTCGATGTTATCACTTATTTTACATTAATCAATTGGAAATAAAACGAACTACGTTATATAAAACAAAAACAAACAGTAAAATTAAATAAGAATAAAATTATACAAAATTTATACGAGATTTTAAATTGAGCAAAAAAAATGTAATATTCAATGTTTTTGAGAAAAACCAATAAATGATTCTCAACCAATTATGCCGCAGCAGATTAAAAGATCTAGTTTCAATTCGGAGATAATGTTTTTAGATGTTATCCCGTTGGCGACACAAAATGAGAGGGGCTGCGAATTCCGTAGGAACTACTTAAAATGTAACTTTCTAATATGTAAACAAGAGGCAAAATGCGACTTTGATGACTTGTATAACGACTTTCTAGGCATAAGATATGGATCGAACAAAAGAGTTAAGATCAAATTGCGCGTTGTGAAAATAAATGTAATTTCACGCTATTAAAGTTTTACATTGTGAAGAATATTTTTTTTTGTAAATAGTTGCAACTTTAAGTATAAGTGAATGAAATGTCACGTTTTATTCAAGAGCACCCTTGAAATGACTCCCATGACTAAATAGATTGTTGGATAAGCTAAGGACCAAGCTGAATTTAACGGGTTTGTTTATTGTTGTATTTTTAAACTATCAAAATACATATATAAAAACAAAGAAGGAGGAAATTTCATTAAAATAATGGAAAGAATAGAAATAATTTAATTTGCAGTAGAACATAATTCAATTTCTAGTGACTAGAGTAAGTTTGTTTTTTTAATTGTTATGTTTTACAGCTAAAAAAAAAAACAGCAAAATAAGACGTTGACAGCTGATGCGCTTACATATTGCAAAAATTAGCGATAGTTGTCTGTCGAAAGTGAAAGTGACAGAATATATGTAAACGAAATTCATTCTCAAATCTCGTGTCACATAAAAGCGAAAGTCATTAAATAATGATCATCCCCTGCATTGAATAAATTTTGGTCTTTTAAAAAGGAAACCGAACTAACCATTAATGCGTGTAAAATAAAGCTACAGTTCCACTTCAACACATACATTATCAATAAGTTCCTTAATTTAAAAAGGGAGATAATGGATAAACGTTTATCAGAGGATCTTTTTCTGCGGGTTTGTATCAAAAAGTAGTTGAGTTAATCGTATTGTCCAGTCAATAGAAGACAATGCACAACACCAGAATCATAAAGTAAAAAAAAAAAAAATATTATTTTATTTTTATATTTAAGAACTGCTGTTTTTAATTATTATTTTTTTAACTTTTCTTTTTATTAGCTTTTTTGATATCATAGCACTTAGTTATCACGGTTTTCACTTGTTCATACAATTTCTGAGAAATTGCAATTAGTACGGAGAGAAAACAAAAACAAGTTGTTTAGAACTAAACAACTCTTTTTTTTTTTTTTGAAAGAGAAATAGATGTGAATAGTACAAAACTTTATAATTTACATTAATGTTTAGTATATAAATGTGAGTATTTTATAAAATGATACGAACTGATGGTATTGAAGGTGACAGAACGCTGATGAATTAACTTGCTGAATAGTGGTAGTATAAGATGATAGAAAAGTAGAGGTAGGCGAAGGCGAAGACAAAGCAGTTATATGTACAGTCTGCTCTCCTTTTAAATGAATTTATTTACCCAATGCCGTTGTTAAATATTTGTTGAATTAAAACATTTGTGTTAAGTGAAGCTAATAATTTTGAATGCGCGAGTACTTCAATTTCTTTATTAACAGGAGTAAGTTTAATTTAAGCCAAAATTTCATCAAGTTTTATATTTTATTTGCGTTCTATGCAAATATATAAACATTTTCATTTTTAATTAACGTTACAAACATTGTCAAACACATTAGATCGTTTAAATCAAGAAATTTCAATCGGTAGTGATTCGTTTCCTTTTCTTAGAATCAATATGTATTGAAAAAGGAAAAGAAAAACGAATCACAACGAACAATTCATTAGACTCTTAATGTTTGTATTAAAGAAATTTTATTTTTATTTATTGGTTTCCTAGATACTTAGTTCTGTCGTCACGCAATAATATTTACCATCATTTGCTCAAACTCATTTTATTTTTTTTTTTATAATTTTTTCTACCTATTTCGCTACTTCGTTTATTTTCATCGCCTTCTTTTCGAATCATTTCTAATTTTCATGAGATTATAAATCTGTAAAGAAATCCTCTTAAAGGTCATGCAACATCTTGCATGAATTAGTATTTGTCAGCATATTTTATCCAAACAAAATATAACCGATCAATTCCCTCAAGAATTAATTATTAACTTAAAGCCAAATATGTATGGTTTAATTATGAAAGCTAATATAAGAGCCTACCTGGAATAACAAAAACCCTTTCCGGTATACTTAAATTAGGATTTCAAATACCTTAGTTATGAACAAAGAGCTGATAGTATGAGACAAATAGAGACTATATACTGATAACTTTAATTAGCTATATACATTTTATATGGCAGATAACATCGCCAAATGAACTCTTGGTCTTTCTTGCGGCCAAGTATGACATATAAGTTAGTAGTGGCAGTAGGCAAGTCGACTATCTAGCTTGTGAGGTTATGAAATAATTAGTTTGAGAGAGCTTAGAATTGCATTTGTGGAAATATTTCTAATGGAAAATGTTACAAATTAGCCAAGGAGCTATAGCTAGAGGAAAGAAAGAGACTTTAGCATTAAAATCTCTACAAATTTAGGGTGCATTTAAAATTTAGAGTGTCGAAAAATTCATGCAAGATTAGAATTCTTAGGCTGTATAGTGTGTGACAATGTCTTGTTGAAGTCACACGTTTTTGTTGTACTATCATTTCGGTATAGCAAGCAACGTCGATTGTTATTCTACACGCATTTTTAAAAGGAAATCTTCTGGTGATTGTTCCCCAGCCCAGAATCAGTATCGAACAATGGTGCATTGGGAATGCATTTCATTTCCAATAACCATAGTGGATTTTCTGATCCGCGAAAGCGGAATGGTACATTGGGAATGCATTTCATTTTCAATAACCATAGTGGATTTTCTGATCCGCGAATGCGGAATGGTATATTGTGGATGCATTTCATTTTCAATAACCATAGTGGATTTTCTGATTCGTCGAGGTAAAAATGGGTCGCATCTCTCCAAATGATTTTGTATGAACTGAAGTTCCCAAATCTTCATTATTTTTAAAATATTGGTCAACACTGAAATCGCATTATTCTTCCGTGTAGCTCTAAATTTTCTACAAGCCTGGATTGTCAGCCGTCACTCTGTCTATCTTTTATAGGCAACACTTTGCTGCACAGATGACGCAAACCTGAAGGCTTACGTGAATTTCGGGGCAACCTATAAAATCGAAAGAAATTTTATAGCAACAGTTTTTAAGCGTATCCTAATAGAAAAGAAATTCTTATGATACATTTTGGGAGAAAAAAAATAGCATGAGTAGCACAAAAGCAAATAGGGCGCGACCATCCTCGCAACATATAGACGAAAATAGAATAGATAAAGTAAAAAGATACAAAGCTTGCGTAATAGGGTGCATTAAGCGTGTAATGTATATAACGCTCAAAACTTAAGATGGACTTACTACTTTATTATTAATGCGATTCGGAATCATTTTATGATTCGATTTAAGTTTGCTTTTAGTTTTGTATTCAACCTATTGCTCGAAATGTAAGAGACATTTTAAGGTAATTTGGTGCACTGACGCGTTTTGGCCCAAAACAAAACAAAAGCTATTAAAAATATATTCGAACACCATTTTTACCATATTTACAACCGTTCCCCAGATAAGGTTCCCCATTTGAAAAAAGGCTATGTGAAAAGAATTACAATTCCTAATATCTTTGGGCGAAAATTTGTAAAAACTAGAATTTGCCATATAAATACATACAGTGGGTAAAAGCCAAACTCGTACACCACAACATTTTTCTTCTTTGTCCGATTTTTTATACCCAAAATATAATTTGAGAAAAGTTCAGTATTAATTTTTTATAGCTTATTTCACTAACTTTTAATAACAAAAACCAAAAAAGAAAAATTTTGATTTTTAACAATATTATTCAACGACAAAGAAAAACAGCAGCAAAT
>KK351066.1:93280-114343 GCA_000671755.1 Glossina brevipalpis | reverse complement strand
CCCTTCATAAATTGAAGATAATTTTTATAACACAAGTTTTTCATGGACCAAAATTGACTTCTGACCATAGAATAGCGGACGTAATCTGTAACAGATCCGCTAAGCTTAAATTTGTTATACAGTCGGCTCTTTTTATTACGGATCATGATTAACCTCTCACTAAACCATATCGGTCTCCTATGTTGGTATCCTCTAGTTTCGATTGGAACAAATCTTATATGAAGAAAATTGCACTTTTCAATTCACAATTGGCTGGTTTATGAAAAATTTATATCGAGTGGGGAAATTTTTTAAGCTTCCGCATAAGCATTCTTACTAAAACTAAACCTATTTAAACAATTTGTGAGACTACTCCTGATTTTCAGATAAGTGATAGAAAAAAATCTTACATTTTCTCTAGAATTTGTTTCTCACTTATCCGATTGAAGAACACCGGATAACAACGAATAGTTGCATATATATTGAAAATTAATTATAGTAAAAAAATTTTTTTTTAATTGTTTAAGTGAACTAAAAAGTAGAAGATGAAATTGTTGTTTTAATCAATTTTATGTGAATGGGTTGTATTAGACTAGTGAAAAATATTATTATTAATTTTTCCGAAATACGCGAAATTTCAGCACGATCAGACATTCGAAATTTCTATTTAAAAAAAAAAAAAGGACCTCTATGCTGACAGGACAGGAAGTTAAATAAAGCTTATAAGAGAACGGCATTTGATCTCTTAAGAAACAATTAGTGATTTTACGATCGGTGCTAAGGAATCGTAATTTGCTATATATAATTGTTATTCCGGCTTGTAAGATTAATAAAATAGCATCAAATTGTAAACAAAAAAAAAAAATTGATAAACTTTAAAAAAATCTCTCTGCTTTAATAAATTAATAAATAAATCCACTGATAATTAACGTCAAGCGTTTGTTACTTGAAGGATTGATAATAACTAATGATGAAGTTTCTCGTTTAGTTGTGTTTGTAGTAAGTTTTTTTCGATTGTGATAAGTGACAAACAGAAACTTTCTTATTCATAATGCTTCTTCATAATGCTTCTTCGTTAGTTTTCTAAGAGAAACTTTTTAGCTATAAAGCTTTTAAGTAATTTAATATGTGAAAAAAAAGTAACTTATCAAGCAGTTCTTGTAACTTTTTTGACAGTTAAACGCAGTTATGGAATTAATTATTTATGAAGCTTGAATATAGGTGCACGTAAATGCAATACATTCTGCTAATTAATTTGAGGTAAATTATGAAAAAATAAATTCATTGCAGAATAGAAAAAGAATTAATTCAGCTAAAAGTTTCTGAAATGTTGAAATTGATCATAATAGATTTTAGAGAAAATTTCTGATTTAAAATTTCGATTTAAAATCGCGTTATATATTTCCATTTCATATTGTGCGAAAATGTGTATATTCAAGAACAACAAGCTATAGAGCCAAAAAAATTTCTGAATTTTTAAATTTTCGCGTTTTAAATAGACAGCATCATTAATGGTAATGGTAAATACTTGTCAATGGTTTAAGCATTATCGATCGATCGATATATTTTTCTTTTAACAAAAAAACAAAAACATAAATCATAATTTAGAAAATTTATGTGGACTTTAAAACTTTAAAACATTTTTTCGCTAAGACGCAACCCATTCGAAAAATTAGGCAAGAAGAAGCGATATGTAATGTCTGCTTATATAGCGGACTAAGAAAGCATAGTCAAATCAAAGAAAAATCTATTTTAAAGTTCTTTTTAAATATTTCGTTATAATAACAAACACTGGACTTAAGTCAGATGTGTAACATCTTTGAAGTCCATCGCATTTGCGAAATACTTTTATTTGGCAATATATTCGTGAAAGAGTTTTGAAATGCAATAGAACATACTTTTGCAATTCCATATTGTCGTTTGAGTATTCTATACCAGCACGAATAGCGGTTTTGCATACCATCTATTGAAATCACATTATTTGTACCATAAAATATCAGAAAAAAAATTAAGATAAATTTACAATAATGTCTAAAAGCTAATCTATTTTCTATGGAAACTGAGGCCTAATGAGGCTTAATTTTTGAAACAATTATAAAATTGCTTCCAAGAAAGGTTCATTGGATTCTTATACCTGTTGTATTAGTGATACACTGTAAGGATCAAAGTGGTACCCTCGTTTTGGTCCAAACGCTCTCCCTCCGTAGTTTGCTGTGTGGTTGCTGCAGTATGCAGTAACCCGCAGCGTAAGATTAAAAATATAGAAAATGTAACTCGCGTTGCCAACTGCTGAGACAGAAAAACCAAAATGGCGAATGATGAAGAGTTCCTCTTCCTCTTTTGGCTACTGTCTAGTGACGCGAATGATCGCATCTTGTCCGTTTTCTCCGCATTCATCCGTTTATCGAGAGCTTGGAGGAGCCTACTAAGACCGCCGGGAGGGAAAAATACTTTTACTATTTTACTTACTTTTGTATATAATTGTGTTTTAATAAATGAAAAAATCAAGACTCATAAGTTGTATTATTTAGTTCCGAAGAGGAATTGGACTAGTGGACGGCTGGAATGGAATCCGTCTAGCTGACTCCAGGTAATAGGCAGAGAATTTCATTCTTCACAACACATAGACTTTTTTAATAATTTAAAAAAGTTTTCTTCGAGTAAAGAAATGAAAATTGCCTTTTGAGCGTAGAAACATACGTGCGCACTCTTCAGTATTAGAAACTTAATAGAAAATAAACAATAAAAGCAACTTTCTATACTAGAATTTTGAATTATTTCTCTTTATTTATCCTCCTATAAATGATATTCTTTTTTGAATGAATGAAAAAAAGGAAACACTTCGTTAAGACATTTTATCATCATGCACAAATGTAAACGTATACGTATTTGTGAATAGAAAATGTTGTCCAGAGTCCAAAAGAGTCGAAGGGAGTAATGAAAGAAGTAAATGCAAAAAAAGGACAATTTATATTCTGCATTCACTTAAAGCTGTCAGGCACTTGTCGTTAGAAGATAAAGTTGCGAGAATAGTCTTTCATATAGAGTGAGTCTTTCATATAAAGTGACAAGGTAATGTATATTTATATACGTGTACACTTGTGCTCAAATCTATAAAAGACGAATATCTATCTATTCAGTGATTTGTTTATGTAAATAAAAATTCGAATGAAATTTCAAATATTTTTCAGAAATATAGCGTAAATAATAAATAATATACAAATTCTGATTGCATTTTTTCTTGTGATAATTTATGAAAACAAATTTGATTCAACATTTTTTCTCTTGTTTGTGGTTAGTTGAAACAACATCTGCTTATGCTTCGCCAAAAATTAGTTTAAATTTTGTGGTTCTCTCCTTAATAATCTGGAGCAAAATGTTATATGCCATCTAGGGTGGTTACACAAGAACGCATTAAAAAAATCCTGAAAATTAGTTTAGTTTAGTTTATTTTTAATTAATTAATCACAATAATAACAAACGTTACTATAATAATTAAAATTAAAAATTTTTGTGCCAATAAGACTACATAGTCTCTTACGGCACTATTTAAAAACCATAAAAAGAGGTAACTATGATAACTTAATAAATAAATGCTCTAGCATGGACGTAGCTATACATTATAGAAGGCATTTACAGCCACCTTAAACGACTTTGGATTTACAATCATCTTAATAGCAGGAGGCAACGAATTCCACAACTTAATCGCATTAATAAAAAACAGTCTTGATGATGAAAAGTACTTATGATCAGGTAAGATTAGATTCATAGTCCGTTCAGATTTAGCGAACCGAATTTTCTCATATTTCAAAAGGTCTTGCAGTATTGATTGTCAACAAAAAGGAAAAACCAAAATTTGTATAAAATAAATTTTATTGGAAGCATTGTCCAGCGTTACCCACCACATTCTTTCGTTATCCGTCGCAGATGTCTTTGATGAAATATGAAGTCCACATGGAAAGAATTCCATAATCTTTTGAACTCGTCGATACATTGCGTCATATCGTTCTTCAGCAATAAAAGAAAAAGCGCTGCTTACTTAGGAGGCTTTAATATTTATGTTGAACGAATAAACGTTTGGGAAATAGTACATATGGACACTTTCATGATGTTAGGTTTTTTCTGATAGCTTTTCAAAGCCTTTAAGATATATCAAAAAACTGGAAGTGTATTATTTCTTAAAAAGTTTTTATATCGATTTAAGTGTTTCATGTATATGGGGAATGGTACATATTGACACTTTTCACTATGATGTCCCCTACTTTGGATCATGAAGTTAGGTTTTTCTGATAGCTTCTAGAACCCTTTAACATGTTTCAAAAAACTGGTGAGTAATTATTGCTTAAAAATTTTTTATAACATGGTTTGTACATTATAATTTTTGTCAAGCTACAAGCGCACTGTTAGTAACAATAATTGTTTTTTAATATTTTTTATAGCATAAGACATGATTTTATTTTTCATTTATGTTTATGTCTTTTTATATTTTTGTTTAGTTTTCGTAAGTATTTTGTTTATTTTTCTATGCCGCTTTATTATCAATTATCTTAGCAAAGACATTTTTAGCAAAGACACATACTTCAAAAAATTCACCAGTAAAAATTCAGCGCAGTCGGCTATAATTTTCTTAATTGTTTTTTTTTGTTTTCATTTTGGTTAGAGATAAGAAAAAATTAATCCGTTTTAAGTCTCTTGAAAATTTTTTAATTTTTCCTTTTTTGTTTTTTGTTGTGTTTTGTTCATTTACTAAAACAGATTAAATGTTTAAGAGAAATTAAACTGTTATCATAAACTGTATCGAACGACACAAAGATATTACTTAATATTGTCGAGGAAGAAGCACAAATTTCCTGTTGAACAAGTAAGCGGCATTTGATTACGTACTTGCATTTATACAAAGTTTCTGATTCAAAGCGAAAGCATTCACATAGCTCAATGTACCCTTGAAAGTATAAATTTGATTGTGTTTAAATTAATTACTCCTCACTGTAACACTTGTAAATCGTCCACTAAGGTAGGGAACTTAGTGGATATCCTTTTGCACTTGAGCTTTTCATGCCTCGCAGAAAAGTAACGTGTTTGTATAAAAGCGCAAGCATGTTTTCAACAATTGTGTCAATATTTGAATTCAGATTTTAGATAAGCATTCACTTAAGGATATTTATTGTTTCCGCCGTTTAAAGCGCATAAATTTTAGTTTCCCGATTTTGCTTATGTACGCTTGTGTTCTTTTAACATTAATTAGATAAATTCAAATAAAGAAAACAAGACAAATAAATGAGAATTCAAGAACTAGTTGTAAGTTACTAGTTTATCAAATGATATACTTTTATAATAATTTTATTAAATCGGTTTGCGTATGAAAATTTAAAAATTTCTCTGCGTTTTTCTAATTACTCTAGAATAAGAACAACTGGTTCATCAATTTAGTGAAGAAATTAACTTATAAAATGAAAACTTATCCTTTAAAAGAGCGTTTCGTATCTGTTGCAAATAAACGTACGTGGTATTTATCTATCTTTTCTTTTTTGTTTTTATTTCACTTGTAATACTCGCACATATACATCTCGGCGTCTATGAAATACAAAGTATATCTAAGTATAGCTTTGATCAGTGTAATGTGTGTGAGAGAGTCAGTTAAGTTTTGAATTTAAAAATATTTACAGCTTTCTTTTTTTACCTTCTTTTATACCCACCACCGAAGTTGAAGGCTATATTTCATTCCACCCCACAAAGTATATGTATTCTTGATCAGCATCAAATTTAGAATCGATTTAAGCGCCTGTCCCTTTGTGGTGGTAATCATTCTCCTGGCCAAAAAAATGAAGATATCGGCTTCAAACTTAGTGGACATTGAAAGTTCTTGCACGTAGGCTGGTATTGAAAATCGGTCAAAGGACACGCTCATGTTACGACGTAGACTAAGGACACCTCAGTTTTTGGTAGCAAAAAAAATTTGGGTTTTTTGCTTAGTAATCATAAGCCATGATAGATAGATCTATAAGAATTTCCACTAATATTGCACTAGGTATCCCGTAGCCTCTGTGCAAAAAGAGTATGAATTGATCACATCCACATTCGATATAATCAAATATTGAAATTATTATTATTTTTATTATTTTTGTGGAAACATTTGTAATATTAAGAAGAATTCTTCAGAAGCTTCGTAAAGTGTATATATTCTTGATCACTATGGAATTCGGCATCCACCTAGATGTATCTGTCGGTATATCTGCCCATCTATCTGGCCGCTTAACTATCTAATGTCTGTGGTAAACGTTCTCCTGGTCGTAAAAATAAAGATGTCGGCTTCAAATTTGAGAAGAAAAATAAAAGTTCTTTCACATACGTTGCTATTGAAAATGGGCCAATTCATCAGAGGCACGATTACAGTATAAGTAGTCTGGTTTATTCTAGCCTTTTCCCACGAATTTCATAAAAAAAGAAAAAACAGCCATGGCTTACCTTAGATTGAACCTTCAATAAATTATGACTACTAGACATTGCACTTAATATCTTTACAGCGCCGCCTCTTTTAATATAATGGGTTGGTAACTAAATAACTGCCGTTTTCACTTATAGGTGTTCCTCATTCCCATTTTTACGATATCTGTAAATGTTACGATCTTCTTCTTCTTATATACGTCAACTGTCATCCTTAGCTAGCTTTACAAGTTCATTGCGTGTATATTTTCTTCAAGTTTTTCTTTTTAACTCAACATTAATATGGAGTGCAAGCGCGGACTTTTTGGTTTATTATTTTCGTAAAGGAAACAACGCAGTGCAAGCCGGCAAAAAGTTACCTAATGGGTATGGTGATGAAGCCCTTAAAGAAAGGCAATGCCGAAATTGGTTTGAAAAATTCCGTTCTGGAGATTTTTCTCTTAAAGATGACCAACGTCCAGGTTGACCAGTTGTGCTTAATGAGAATGAAATCAAAACCATCACCCAAGCGGATCGTCATGTAACTACACGGGAGACTGCAGACGAATTAACTGTTTCACATACAACCATTGAGAAGCATTTAAAACGTGTCGGTCTCGTTAAGAAGCTGGATATTTGGGTGCCGCACGATTTGAAAGAAATTCATCTGACAAAGCGCATTAGCGCTTGCAAATTATTGCCTAAACTCAATGAATTCGATCTGTTTTCAAAACATATCATCACTGGAGACGAAAAGTGTATTGCATTGCAACAATGTCAATCGAAAACAATCGATTGTAAAAAAGTCGGGTTCACATACTTCGTCTCAGAAGGGTGAGTCATAAGCTTGCCCGTACGAGATTATCATAAAAATATTATTCTTTTATATGTAATATTAATATTTCGTTTGTAGAGAAGACAAATAAGTACACAAGATTGTAAGGGATTCATAGCGAAACTGGGTTTTATCATATAACTGTCCGATACTCGCTTTCTAGGTTAAAATACAAATGTGTAAGAAAAGCGGCTCCGAAAGCAACACCGAAATTGGCATTTTAGTATCTCCCAAATCGAATATTATATCGATTAATTTGCAAAAAATAAAGATTAAATAAATCCTTTTTAAGAAAATTAAGAATTCTTTTTAATAAATCACTTTATTAATACTTTTTGTAACGTCCGCATATATGTCTATTTTTGTTGTGTAGGGTATAAAATCCGTTGTCTGTTTGTCCGTTCTGCCCTTGAAAATCATTAAATTTATGATAGTGGTAGTATACCGCTAATCATACATATTCCCTTTTGATCTTGCTTTCCTTTGTAAATATCACGTGATTTGCTACCTGATATTTGCAAAAGAAGAGAAGTATCAAAAGAGAGAAAATTGTCTGTATGAAGAGAGAATGCCCGAAGTTAGCCTGTGTTAAAGAATAAGGTTGAGTTTCTTAAAGTTACAAACCAAAAAAAAAGAGCATAGTTGGTTTTAATCTGTTATGCAGGACAGTTAGGTTTTTTTTGTTTTTTGAGAGACAGTCGATTGCTGTCGGTCATGGTAATTGTATCGTAAACGCGAGTACGATCATGACATTGTTCAAAGTTATGTGAAATAAGTGCGGAAAAATTCTTTTTGGCAAATGATTATAAGACTGTAGGGTTTATAAGAAATAAAAAAAGACATAAAGAAGAAATGCAAAAAAAAAAAGGAAAAAGATGTTCAGAAGTAAATATGTGACAAAAAAAGTGAAGTTAAAAACAATTATAGTAAACAACATTTAAATTAAACAATATATAAATTAAAGAAAATTTACATGTGAAAGACACGTTCACCAATAGGTTGGTTATTGCACAAGTGATAAGGAACGCTATATATACAATTCCTGGAAATATACATTTAATTAAAACTTTTATATATAAAAATAATAGTAACAAATTGCAAAAAAAAGATTAAGAAAAATGAATTTTTAATTAATTTCGCGATTTAAATCAAAAAGTTAAATATTACTTATATGTATTCGCATTATCTTGCGTTGACCTTTTCTTAAAGAAAAAGTTAACAATAAAACAAAATCATGACATTTTAAACGATAAGTGATATAAATCATAATTTTATGAAATTATTATCCAAAAATATTATTTGAGAAAGAGAAAAAAAACTTTACAAGGATTACCCGTCTATTTTGGATTATTGCACTATATTGTATTACAAGAATTATATTTGCTCAGCTTTCACATCAATAACAATAATATCATACATGTAGCCACTACAGAAACGACAACAACAACAAGCGCAGCCATTATTTCATCATACAGAGAACAACAATAAATACGGACACCATGTCATCAAGCAGAACAACAACATCAATCATCCCTTTTATTCATATAGCTAACTAGATTTTTTTTTTAAACATAATTTTCTCATGTAATATTAAATAAAATAAAGAGGGAAAAAGAAATATTTTTTTTTGCATACTAGTTGTTTAAATTTCATTTTTTTTTTAAATTTTATGTTATTTAAATAAAACTTAATATATTCTCTGTGGAATAGAAGAAAGAAAAATGACAGCAAAAGTTAGTTTAGCTTTTTTTTTTATAAGTGATACAAGACGTTTTGTATGAAGGAATATTTCGTTATTGCTTATGATTATAGTTTCATGCCCATTAAAAACTGTCCCAAAAATATTATGAACACAATAGACAGAGAAGATATTAAATTAGAAAGACACATAACTAATTTTTTTTGTAGTCAACAGAAAAATGTCGTCCAATTGTTTTTGCCGCTTTGCTTTATATTAAAGAAAGTGAATTGTTTACTTAGAATTTTATTTTTATACCGAAAGGGCAAGGTTGGCTTTGCAGGTCACGTATGAGATAAAAAGAAAGTGGTTAAGCAAAAGTATCTTTGTTTTGTCCACTTAAACGTATCTAATTTTTTCAAATGCATATGTGATATGCGCTCAAGTCTTCTTTCCTTATGGAAATGTACATGCTTCAATAACGTTTATAAATTATTCTGGACTAATATATATCTGTCCCGAGAAAGGAGTGCAATGTTTTTACCAAAAAATTTACATCTTTTTGAATGATCTTGTATTAATGTTTAAACCTTTACACTTTTTCCTACCTAGTCAAAGGCAGGTTCCAGGAACTGCAAAGTTAATTCATAGTATCCCAGCTTAAACATAAAAAATTAAGAATGAAAAGATTATTTTATTATTATTATTTAAATTATATTATTTATTATATTTTCTAGACTAATCAAATCAATTCTTAAACTAGAGAAGTTAATCGAGCACTAGAATCATAGACTATCGGCCCCTTTTTTTAGAAACTTAGATTATATACTATGCTTAGTAGTTTTAATATTGATGATGATGATTAATGATTTCAGGATGTCCATGGGATTAGTTGATTCAAATATGATTCTATTAAGAGTAAGATTTACGCAGTCGCAAAGAAGGTGTTTTATTGTAAGAATTTGCCCACAACTGCAGATAGGGGCAGAAGATTTCTTAAGTATCCATTGGTGTGTTGCAAAGGTATGCCCAAGGCGAATACTAGCAAATGTCCTAATCTTGACTTTGCTAATATTAGTTGGTTATATTGGAGGAACAAGGTCCGGATTAATAGAAGAATAGTGTTGAAGATTATGTTGTTTATTAGCTTCCATTATTTTCTGTTGCACTTTTTTTGCAATGTATCTTTGAAGATCCAACTTTTCCATGATATCGTCCATGATTAGAGGTGCGGCAGCAGCAGATTTCGCTGCTCGATCAACTTGCTCATTTCCTAATAAACCGATATGACTAGCAACCCAAAGTATTTTAATCTTATCTCCAGATGTTGGTATGGTATTTTTTAATATGTTAAAGGTGTTCCACTTACAAATTGAGGGATTTTTAAATAGCTTTTAATACAGATGAGCTATCGGTGACAATAACACTTTTGAGTTTATTATTATTGGCAAAGTTAACAGCTTGAAGCATACCTCTGGCTTCGGTTGTGAATATCGAGGCACTTCCGTGAAGTGTGAGATTTAATAGAATTTTCCCTAAAGCGTCTACCATGGCAAAAGCAGGTGGAAGATCGACGTCAGTGTAAAGAAGATGCCAACTGTCATTTTCTAGCATCGAATACTTGCTTTGTTGCTGTTCAGGAAACATGACTACATGTGCTGAATAAATAACAATAACTACATTAATAGTAATAATATTCAGAAAACAACGTGCTGGATAAAATTTGTATTATTTTCTTTAAACGTTATATATAATATATGAAAGCACGATGTGCATCAAATGATTTAAATCACATTCATCCTTATGATTTTATTATAAACACACTTTAAGCCTTAAGTTATGCAAGAGTTTATTAAAATTATATATGATGAAAACTATAGTATATTAATTTCATATTTCGAAAGTAATTCAATTCCATTGTGCTGCAGAAATCCCTTAAACAAAGAACATGCTTCAAAAAAAAAAAAAAAAAAAAAAAAAAAAAACAGACACGGGCACGCAACGTCATTAAATAAAAAACTTTTTTGCCATTCCTTTACCCGTTACTAAAAGCTGCGCCAAAAAATATGTAAAAAAATCTTGTTTTTTTTTNTCTACCGAAAAAATAATGGATTTCTTTTTCCCCAAACTAATACATAAATTATACATTAATTGATGTCATTGTGTGTTATGTTTATTTTTATGTTCATTAATATAGCAATTTCAGTTATTTAAAAGTAATTAATTTTCCCTTAATAGAAATGAATTTTTTGTCGGTTTACTAATTGACTTTAATTGTACAGAAAATGCATTATTTTTTTAATAATTATGATAATAATTTTAAATTTTATTTTGACGTAATGAATTGAATTGTTAGGCACTATTAAGTGCTATTGAAATTGTTTCCTATTTTGGTGACATATGAACATTTAATAATATAGCTTACTTAATACGCGTCGCGCAAATTGAGAACTTTTGTACTTAATAAATTTTTTTTTTTTTTTTTTTGGGAAAATATTTGTTAAATTTAATTTAAATTTTTTTTTGTACTTAATAAATTTGTTTTTTTGAGAAAATATTTGTTAAATTTTTCTTCACTTTAAAAACTTTTGTTTATTAAAAAAAAATAAATGGATCTTGCGGTACGGAAATACTGCTCATACTGCACTATCTACAAGAAGGCGATAGCTTAATTGTTTAACAAATACCCAAGTGGTTCTGTGATGGCGCAAAGTGATCAGATGATTTTAATGGTTTTTAAAATGTCTTCCGCTAACGGTAATGACGATGAATGAAATCATTAAGCATGCTCTAGATACTGCTAATACTTGTTGTAAAGACGAGAAGTACGTCTCAAATTGCAATTTTAATGGCACCATTGAAATAAGATTTGGATAGCAAAGTATATGAAATAATTCAGACGATTAAGAACCATCAGTATTTCTAATAATTTGGCCTTGAAAAGTCATAATCATGACTGCATGACTAAATGAGCAGAGAGATAAACAAATCTTTCCGATACGGTTACGAGATGATTTATTGAGCACTTTCCCCTATATTTCAAAAGCTTAAAAAGCCAATTGCTCGTTTGTTAGACGCTCTCTTCTTAGATATATTATACATAAAAATTTCATGTAGATGCAAATAAACGCAGGATTGATTCCGTAGATTCGTAGCGTTTATAATAAAGACTATGAAATCTAATACCAAATAAATGCTCTAACTTTTTTTATAATATTTTATACGCATGAATAAATCAGATTTTATAGCACAAGGAAACTTTAGGAAACACACTACTACACAAACTTTTTATGAAGCTAACAAACAGTAGTCGCCATTGGCTGAATTTACGATATCAAATATTGCGAGTTTGATTGAGCCCTATATGCACAGAAAATCTTTTCGATAATGATGTTATGTAAATATTTTGAAATTTGACGGCATTCTATTCTACCTATGTCCCTATAACCAATAGAAAAACAAATTAAAATTACGTTACGCTCAGACATCGTATCAAACTTAGTATTTTGAAATCTTAATAATTTACAAAGAGAATAATAAACTTTTGTTTTCAACACTGAAAAAAATATCCTTCTAATCAATATAAATAGTAAAGAACGATTTTCCCTATATCCTCAATGATTTTTAAATATGACAAAAGTTCACAGACTAGAGCATGTACGCACGTATGCTAAATTGTAAAGAAAATATAAATACTATTTAAACAAAATGTCTGTTCTTTTCGAAGCTCATCTTTTGTTACACATAAAACAAGTTTAGTATATATAGTGCAGACGTTAGGAATCATTTATAACTTTGTGTAATATTCTTGCCCTTTGCAGCGATATATGAAATTATAACAACGTGTTGGCAATGATTACAAGATTTTCTCAAAATTTTGGATGAAAAAGCTGTCAAAACGCTGATAAAATAATCTTGCAAAACCGATGTGTTTTTCTTTTTATAGGTCAATGGTTATGTGTTTACGATAGGCATGTTTTTCCGGAAATTCTACACTAGTACTCATTGCATAATGTTCGGTACTGTTTTATCTCCTGCTATATTTTAATTTTTCTCTAATCCCATTAAAAGNTTTAAGCCTTAAGTTATGCAAGAGTTTATTAAAATTATATATGATGAAAACTATAGTATATTAATTTCATATTTCGAAAGTAATTCAATTCCATTAAAGCTGCTATATTACATAACCTCAAAACAAAATTCTAAAAAAAAAAAAAAAAAACAAAAAAAAAACAGACACACAAACGCAACGTCATTAAATAAAAAACTTTTTTGCCATTCCTTTACCCGTTACTAAAAGCTGCGCCAAAAAATATGTAAAAAAATCTTGTTTTTTTTTCTGTTCATTAATATGGAAGAAACTTTTTTTAAAATACACATCTTTTGTTTTCCTCGGCAGAACCAATGAAAAAGAAAATACATAAATAATCAAACGATTCATATGAAATTGAATTTTAACTAGATAACTAAGTAAAATTTGAAATTTATAATTTATTTAATTTAAAATTAGTGCCTCTTAGAGTGGAGTGGTTTCAATCAAAATCCTTATGAAACCGCCTGTAATTAGGAAAAAATTTTGCTTTAAGCACATTTGATAAGTACGCAGCCTGACAGTCTTATAGCGTTGAAAAATTAAGAATTTGCTTAAGGAGCAACATTTTGTTCTATGTAAAGTCAAGAGGAAAATGTAAACTTTATAGTTTTTACTTCGACTAAAGTTCTCAGTTTGCCACTTATTTCGGTTTCATTTTGCATCAGCCAGCAGCCTGTAAAAACTATGACAAACTCAAAACAAAAATAAGAATTTCATAATAAAGCTTTAAAAATTTAACATTTTATGAGTTAATGAGTCAATTTTGGGTAAAAATTGAAAAACATCTTCATCGCTATTCAATATAGGAAAGTTGTATAAAATTTTTATTAATCCATCAAGAAGAAAAAGCGTAAAAATTGCCAAAGCAAAGTAAAAAACCAAAAGAAACTGCACACACTATAGCTAACAATACAATACAATGCAAGGTGTTTCTATTAAAAATTGAAAACGGGCAAATGGATAGTGCTACTTTCAACGAAATATTTCAAAATTGACACGGGCTTGGTTAGAAAAATTAATTTACTTAAGTAATCAATAGATCTGAAAATGACCGAAAACATA
The DNA here is from genome assembly GCA_000671755.1 of Glossina brevipalpis. NCBI lineage: Eukaryota > Metazoa > Arthropoda > Insecta > Diptera > Glossinidae > Glossina > Glossina brevipalpis. The sequence continues at coordinate 100,273 of KK351066.1, read as the reverse complement.
TGCAGGCAGAATTTTGAAATTTAAATATCTTGTTGAGAAGTTGACTGACCACAAAGTAAGTTGTGAATAAGCTAATCCAACTTACGTCGGAATATCATGATAATTTGCTTGAATTAAATGCTGTAAAAGTTGAATTAATAGAAAATGTCAAACTTCTTCGGTAACAGATAATAGCAATAAATATCGTATAAAAAACAAGTGTTCGAGCACGAAAAGGGGTAAGTGAGAACAAAAACAATTAAATATGATTAAATATGAAATATAAAATATTAAAATGATCGCAAATAACCCAACAATAGAGACAAAATAAAGGAACGGAAATTAATATGGTTTATTTGCAACGATGCACAGCAAGGTTGAAGTCGAATACATAGGTATGTTAACGTTGTAACAGGGAAAGGATTGGCTTGTTTGAAGGATATAAAGAGTTAATCGGGCTTGCAGAAAAGTGTAAAACTCTTGCTAGACGGAAAGGATGTATATACAATATAAATTTGTGATTATGAAAATTAAGTACGCTTTCAAGGGAAAAGTCAGAAACATTTAAAAAAATAAAGATGGAAGAATGAAAGGTGGCTTCGTACGGATTAAATTGCCTAAAGAAACTTTAAGTGGTTATCTGACTTATGACCTTACCTTATGTTATAGGTATTTTCAGATAAACAATTGTTTTGGTGATTTAACATTAATGGTTTAGCCTAACATGTTCTGTTTTATATACGAAAACTAAACGCTTTCAGAAATCGTTTAATTCTTCAACAATTCGAGTAAAGCAATTATGCGAAATAATTCATTCCGGCGACGACATAGATGGAATCTCTAAAGGCTAGCTGTATCATTGGAGATAACACTATAATCTTTACATATTCGTTATCATAGCATCGAAAATGAACCAAAGATTAAGTCAATTATGACCACCAAATCGTCTATGTTTTACTTATAGTAAGCAAATTAGCCTATGGCCTAGAATATAACTCAAAAATTTAATTAAAGTTTTATTTACTCAAAAACTTCTGAAATCCCCATATTTTTGAAGATGTTATCACATGTATATGGATTTATAAATTTCATTATAAATTTTTGGTAAAGTCAAAGTGTTAGTAAGAATAACAAGAATATCAGTGTGTGTGTTTATTTAAAGGTCTAAGCGATATAAATTTCCAGAGTCAGTTTGAACTTATTGATCGATTGGTGGAGTGAACGGAAGAGTCGTACTTGGCGTGTAGTATGGCCTCGTAATTTATATTTATATTTCATCTCACTGATTCGTTAACAAGATAACATACAATAGTAAGTATATGCTATCGCCCACAAACTCACTTATTCGTTAACAAGATAATACACAATAGTAAGTATACGTTATCGCCCACAACTATTTGCAATAATTCAAAACCATCCTCTTTTTTTTTGTTTTGTTAAATAAACTCTATGTTAAGAGGAATAAGAAATTTCCATTTGCTTGAAAAATATTTTTACTTTTGTAATGTTGTTATAAAAACACAAAAAAGCTTAGAAAAGTTTTAAGTGTGCTACGACACGATATTTCTAATATGATTAAATGTTTGAAAAATTTCATTTAAAAACATTGAATGAAATTCCTTTAAAACATACACAATTACACATGCAATACGGTAAGTTTGTGTACATTCAGTCTGTGTAAAAAGTCACCAAGATTGTTGAAGAAAACTGCATAGATGAAAAGAAGAAAAAAGTTCGTGTCGAATATTCATTTTTACTTTGATGGTATTTTTATAATTTTATTAGCTTTCTTTACTTTTATTTTATAAAAATTGACATATGCTATTTGTTTTAAATATAGTTTAAGACGGAGCCTAATAAAACATGAAGAATTGCAGTAGTCTTACATCGGCAGATTTCGCTATATTGGCCAATTCATAAAAGTCTAAAGGGTGTGAAATTATATTTAAATATAACTAGCAAAGACACAAACCAAAACTGTTAACAGAGGTCTGTTAAGCGATTACCAGAATCCTGTTAACCAAAGTCTTGGAAGGATTTATATCAAATATAGTTAAAAAGGCAATATTTTGGAACTTTTTTGCTCTTCTTCTTTCAAAGTCCAATAAAAAATTTTTCCGAAAGCAACTTGATATAGACTATACCTCATTAGAAAGGGTATTCATCAAGGAATCACGCAAAACAAATTTTGTGTTTGCACATCCCTTGGTTTGGCCACAATGGATTATTGAATTTCGTCTTTTTGAATGTCTTATATGACATAGCAGAAAAACTTTTTTATATCAAATTTTACCCAATTAACAAAAATTGATGTTTTGTTTATCATATTCATTCAAAAAAGTTCCAAAATATTGCCTTTTTAACTAAATTTGATATAAATCCTTCCAAGACTTTGGTTAACAGGATTCTGTTAATCGCTTAACAGACCTCTGTTAACAGTTTTGGTTTGTGTCTTTGCTAGTTATATTTAAATATAACTTCACACCCTTAAAAGTCTATTGCTGGATGCTATGAAAGGCTCTTTAAATAGATATTATGTCGAATAATAATGAAGAAGCACTTTGGGATTGAGAATGATTTTATTTATGAATTAAAAAGCAAAAACTACAGCTGAATTGCAACTAATAGAAGTATTGCTCTGTTTCGAGTAGAATTGCTGATGAGAAATTTTTACGAGAGACTCCTTCACATGGCCAACAATAGAAGTGAAGAAATACAATGACCTGATTCACTTAACTCATTATTAAAGTCCAAGCAAGATTTTTAAACTTGATCGATTGAATATATACCAGTTTTCGTCATTACAATATTATATGCAGCAACACACACCCACAAAAAATATATAAAGGACTCTAGATGCGTTTATCTTCCAGCTCTCGTTCTATTCTTCCAACCTTTTACTTTTACGATTCTGCAACACAGTTTGACTTTCAAAAATTACTGTCAATATTTATGAAAAATTTTATAAAAAGGAATAAATTCATAAAACTTGTAAATTATGAGGAGGCAATTATAGAAAGTGATGTTAAATAGATTATTAATTTATAAAAACTTTCATTTAATGGAAACGTTTTTCATTTAATTTTTCAAACCAACAAATAATTTATTCATCGATTTTTACTCTGCCGCCTTCAAACTAAGATTTATCACTTGCGAGGCGGCTAATCCATAATTGACGTTTAAATCCTTCAACGAATATACGTTTACAGTTTCAATGTACTTCAAAAGCTATCCTTGAAACAACATGAACCACTTCGATTTCGATCGGATTAATTGAAGTTTCGTCTAGAAACGTCTCCATCGTAATAGATTTATGTGATTGTACTCAAAATACCAAGTCAGAAATACCAGTCAGAAGCCTCTCAATGAGTTTAAATCATATGTTGATCTTTTGAGCCGGCTCTATAAGAATTTCTATAATAGTTTCGAGTACTTTTTGACTTTATCGATGCTTCGATGCAACCATTTAAGATCAGCCAGGGCGGAGCTTTTAGTACGTATTCACAGTGGAAAACAAAAGCAGTTTCAAACATATTCACTGACAAATTTAGCGTAGATCTCAAGTAGAGCTACTACTACAACAAATGTATAGATGAAAACCGTTGACGATATTTTTTACAAACATTTTTAAAATACATTCTAAATACTATATATACAGAGATCCCATTTCATGAAAGAATTTATGGAGATATACAATTTCTTTTCTTCTTTGTTTTTGTTTTTAAATGTTTGCCCACACTATACAGATAATAGTATATGACATACGAAGGTAGGTGTTTACTATCTGTGTTAAAAAGTTCACATGTTGTAAAAAGAAAAATCACAATGAAAAAGAACAATGTCGAAATAGATAATGAAGCAATTTTTTAAATTACATTGAAAATAAAAAGTTGACCTTTTTGTAAAGAACACGCAGTATTTTAAGTTGAAATATATTTGCTGCATATTTTCTGTCAGAAATACATCTAATACATACAATAAATACATCATAGTTTGACCAAAATCATTAAATTTAATTTTGATTTAGTGTTAAGCTTACATAAGCGAACTTCTGCATACGTTTATTATAGCCGTCCGGATATAAAGTAGTCCAAAATCCAAAAATCATTAAAAAGCTGGTAATAATGTTGGTTTACAAATGATTAGACTAACATCTTAAAGGTAATTGAAAAAGATTTAGACGACAAAGAAAACCGCATTCGGTTAGAGCTGAATTTTTACTGGTGTGAAGTTAGCCCCCAAAAATTTTTGGTGTTTGTGTCTTTGCTAAAAATGACTTTGCTAAGATAATTGATAATAAAGCAGGATGGAAAAATAAACAAAATACTTATGAAAACTAAACAAAAATAGAAAATATAAACATAAATGAAAAACAAAATCATGCCTTATGTTCTAAAAAATATAAAAAATAATTATTTAACAATATTCATCATGCACAGTGCGCTTGTAGTTTGACAAAAATTACAAAGTACAAACCTCATTATAAAAAATTTTTAAGAAATAATATACCTCCAATTTTTTGATACATCTTAAAGGGTTCGAAAAGCTATCAGAAAAACCTAACTTCATGATCCAAAGTAGGGGACATCATAGTGAAAAGTGCCAATATTCACCATTTCCTATACGATTCAGCATAAATGTTAAAGCCTCCTAAGTAAGCAGCGCTTTTTCTTTTATTGTTAAACAACGATATGACGCAATGTAACGACGAGCTGAAAAGGTTATGGAATTCTTACTACATGAACTTAAATTTTTTCTTAAATTCTTTTGAATATTTCTCCTAAATCCTCTTTAATTTTTCTCTTAAATTCTCTTGAATCCTCTTAAATTTTTCTCCTAAGTTCTCTTAAATTTTTTCTTAAATCCTCTTGAATTTTCCTCTTAAATTCTCTAAAATTTTTCTCTTAAGTTCTCTTAAATTCTCTTAAATTTTTCTCTTAAATTCTCTTAAATTTTTCTCTTAAATTCTTTTAAATTTTTCTCTTAGATTCTCTTAAATTTTTCTCTTAAATTCTCTACAACCACAGACGCGGCAGAGAGATCGGGAGACCTACGGGGCACGTATCAGATAGGACCAGGGTCCTACGAAATCCGGAACCGGGAGACCGATGGCCCGGGTGCCAGATACGACCGGGGCCATTTTTTTCACGTGCCGTCGTTTTTTAACGTGCCGTCATTTTCTTGACGTGCCGTCGTTTTTTTGACGTGCCGTCATTTTTTTGAAGTGCTTAAATACTATTTTCATATCATTACGGTAATACTAAATTATTTACAGTAATTATTCACTGTTCTTAGCCGGCAATAAAAATTTAGAAAATAAACAAAATGAATGAGGGCATAATTGCATTCTTGATTGATTTGGTCAGTCAAGAAATGCAATTCGATATTTTCTCAAGTGCAGTATTGACAAAATGCAAAACGACACTTTCTTCTTCAATGCGTTGATGCGCTGATCCATTGATGCGTCAATGCGTCAATGCGTTGATCCGTCCATGCGTCAATGCGTTGATACGTCAATGAGTTGATGCCTCAATGCGTTGATTTTTCTCTTAAATTGTCTTCAATTTTTCTCCAAAATTCTCTAAAATATTTCTCTTAAATTCTCTTCAATTCTACTCTTAAATTCTGCTAAATTTTCTGTTAAATTCTCTTAAACTTTTCTCTTAAATTCTCTACAACCGCAAAACTACAACTACGAAACTACAATAATAAAGCTGCAACTACAAAGCCACTACTACGAAACTACAATAATAAAGCTGCAACTACAAAGCCACTACTACGAAACTACAACTACAAGACTACAGCTACAAAACCACAACTACAAAACTACAACTACAAAACTACACCTCTCGAGACCACGTCAAGCCCACTCTTCTAGCCTATCTCTCAAAACCCCGAACACGCCCACTTCTAAAGATCCCGCCACGCCTACTTCTCAAGACCCGCGACCACGCCCACTTTTCCCGCACACCTCCTAAGACCCCGCCAAGAACCACGTTCCGTTTGTAGTTTTAGGATCCAATTGACGTTTATAGTTATTATGCGGTAAGGTGGTAAAATATGTTAGTATCAAACTTTTTGAAGCAATCATGGCAAGTGGGTCGCATATGTCCATATAAACTTAATACTCCTTCACCACAGATGCTGTAACCAATAGATAGTAAAAAGTTGGAAAAAGAAATTAATTTTACTAAATTGGGGGCAAAACGACCTACGTTAACATATTAAATGTCAACAGGAGCATTTTTTATTTTATAACTGTTATTTTATTATGCATTGTGCACGTCCTTCTGTGTTATATTAAAATTCTATTTCAATCTATTTTTATTTTAGTGTGAGAATATTAAATTTGTCTCTTTCTTAACGGACCATGAAGAAGTGCAAAACGTTCTAAACAAATTATATGATTTTTCTCTTTCCAATTACACGCTTAGGGTCAAACGTATTTTTATAATCGATCATTCATCATTCATCGATAATGGTAATGTTTTTATTCCCTTTCTATTCGCGCAATATATTTATGTTGGCCCGTTACAAAGAGATGGCCGAAGCTACAGAAAAAGAATGATATGTGTAACAACATGTAAACAGGAAAGAAAAAAATAGAAGATGAATGAATGATATATATCAACATTCAATTATATGAATGAACTACCTTGTATGTAATGTGATCGCTTGAAAAAAAGTCAACAACGTGAGGTAAATAGACGTCATCACATGATTATTAATGTCATATTCTATAAATAATATAGAAAAAAACATACTGCAGAGAGAGGCAGGCATCAGTAGAAAATAACTTAATATTAGTTTGGGGAAAAAGAAATCCATTATTTTTATATGAACTTCAGGACTTTATTTAACATGCTTCGGATTGTCCGATTTGGGTCAAATATGCACCGTTTTGTTGTATGATTTGTTGCCATTTTAAAGGTAACTTCAAAATGCCTCTCTCATAGAAGTCCTGGTCTCTATTTGCAAAAAACTTTAGTAATCGATTTTCACAATCCTCCCTAG
>KK351066.1:74064-90642 GCA_000671755.1 Glossina brevipalpis | reverse complement strand
CAATAAAATGTAAGAAATGTTTATTTTGAAAAGCGCAGAATCTCCCACATTGCGAATGTAAACACAACTGGATAAACACGTGGTGTCTGTTCATTTTGTTTTCTTAAAACAGGGAAATGACAACAATGTTAGCTGAATCAGTGGAACACAAGGAGAGAAAAAAACAATTGTAATAAATAGTTAACTGTTTGCTGCAATTTTTAATTAAATTGAAATTAGTAATTTGCTAAGAGAGAGAGAGATGTAGTAATCGTAAACTTTTTTTTCACTCTTTTAATTTTAACTAAATTTAAGAAAAACCATTGTCAAGTAACGAATTGTACATAACATAAGATATTTATTTTGAATATATTTACATTTTCGGAATTTGTATATTATCGATCCCTGTGCCATTGTCCAGTATCATGCAGAATTCATCATCGACCATATCTAAGTGTCGAACACAACAAGTCCCTACTAGAAACAACTTGCCTCGCTCAGTCTAATAAGTCTATACATATTTAGAGGCTTATGGAGTGTAGGATAAAGGAATAAAGCTTCAAGGATGCTGTTGTAACACAAATATCCATTTACCTCATTTGTAGAATAAATGATTCATAACTTTGTTTATATGTTCAACATATGATGTATAATTTAAATGGATCGTCAAGTCAAGCTTTGGTTTGAAAAATGACTAATATATGATGCACCGAAGTCTATGTTGGATTGTGTGCAGCTTTTTTTTTTAAAAAAAGTTTCGAGCTCAAATGGATTAATTCAAAATCTGTCGGACATGATTAAGACAACAACGATAGCAGATGCGTCGTAAAGGAAGTTTTAGAAAAGTTTTTGAGAAACCGGTTAAGAGTTGAGGGCGGATAATTTTGTCGTTTAAATATTTCGACATTAAAAAAGTTTATTATGTTCGACGATTTGTCAATTGAAGCGAAATTTCAAACTTAGCAAAATCAGAACAAACCAAAGGATTGTATGTGTATCGATTATCTGTTGATGTCCTATTGATTTTAATTAGATGATTAGATATTTGATGTTTTTGTGGTTTGCTCCACCTCGTGGCAACTGTGACGAAAGTCACTGCAAATTAAATATCCGTCGAAATATTTAAAGAAGAGAAGACCGTAATGAAATGCCCCTTTGAACAACTTTATACAACTCTAATCGAATAATGTAAATTAGTTTGAAAGAAGTATACATTTTTGGTTTCGTATTTTAACTCTAGTCGAAATTCGATAACTATATCCACGCTTAATAAATAAATAATAATAAATAATAAAAAAAATAAATAAATAAACTTGAAATGCTTCCTACATACATTTTGACTGTTTATAACAGTTTTTTTTTTCTAATAAAAAACTTTCTCTTAGATGAAGAAACTGGTTTGAAAGATCTGAACCTTTTGTTTCAGTCAAAAAAAAAAAGGTATCAATCATGATCAAAGGAATTAAAAGAATATTTGTAAGAAAATCATATTCGCGCGACTTTAGATTAATTTTTGGATTCTCAACTATAACTATATGTAAAGATTGCAAATGTGTCATTAAATTTGCCGCGATCTTTTAGACGCCTTAATACTTTTAACTCTATTATTTTAATTGATCTCTAAATTTTAAAATTTGATTTTTCCAATTATTGGTTACGATCATTTTTGATCGCGCGATTTATTTTATGTCTCAGTTAGGGTGTTTATATACTAAGAAGAGAAAAAACGGCCAAAGAGGAAGTGCCTAAATTTAGCCAAAACAGTATGTATAATGGAATCCATCCTTTATAGGTTATTCTAATCAAAAATAAGTGCGACACATTAATTCAAGTCGAATAAGCATATTGTTACGAAAATTGACCTTTCCGTACTTAAACTTTAAGGCTCAGTTCGTATCTCTGAATCGCGAAAAGGTTAGATTTTGGTTATTTACAATTTTCTTTATTTACGTAGTAATATTTATAACACAATTATTTTACAATTTGTTACAAAGTAATTATTTCCTTCAACACTTCGTTATTTTTCTAATATTATATTTTTGATAGACCCTTTAAGCAAAATGCTCTGCTTATAAACCCTACGAATATCACAAACTTTGCATATCCTTCTGAATTCGTAGTTTCATTAATATCCTTTATGTCAGGTTTTGCGGAAATTCTTTGCCAATCCTTGCCTTTATTACAAGCTGCAAATATGTCCTTTTTATGACCGTGATAGGTAGTACATTCAAAGGAATTTTTACCCCCTAGATTTATCAAATTTGTTATAGTTGCCTTTTATTAGTTTTCGATTTTCGTAACAATATATTAAGTTAAAGTTAGCCTTTCTGACATCTTTGCCAAATTCCATGTCAATAATAATCAAAGAGATATATATATCTCTTTGTTTTCATTTGAAAAGTGTATTTTTTCGAATCCGTTCCTTGGATATCAAGGTGGAAGACAGACAGAGGTAAAACAAGCATACTGGTTTTGTCCAGCGACTTCGAGAATTCTAAAAACCACTATATCGATTTGCTAATGAAATGATAAAATTAGTGTGCCTCCAGTTTGGAAATTGAAGTATAAAAATTTTAAATGAAATACAATGTTCTGCACAAAGTTTAGACATAGTAATCGTCAATTGAACGAATTCAGTTCGGAAGCGTAGATAGACAACAAAGCATAGCAGAATTGATCATACGCTTAAGCGAAATACATTTTTGATTTATGGACTAAATTTAGTTGCATATTTCTTGGCGTAGCGCGAAAACATTCTACAAAATTTCAAATGATTCTCAAAGACTGTGTTTAAAGTACGGATCTCAATTTTTGATACCATTTGATCAGCTTACTTTTTAGATCACTCATCATATAAGAGTTTGCATGCATTTACATGGAAACAATTTTAACTTTTATATTATTTTAGATTTGTAATTTTTTTTTTTTTTTTTTTTTTTTTTAATGATTTTACCACTAAAGTAAATAAAGACTTGTATTAAGTGGAAACACTTCGCAGGGTATGTAAAGATTAGTTTTTCGGGACTATAACATTTTTGATTGTGTTTTTTTTTTAAGGAATGAGTGCGGACACTTACGTATACCAAATAGCAAAACTTTACAAATAAAAAACGAACTGTTTTCTTCTTCTTACTTCTCATTTGATTACTTTATCTTTTTTGTTTATTTTTATTTATTTCAACCGTACGCAATCATAAACATTTATATATATATATATATATGTACGTCCGATGTCTGTCGTTATATCTGTATGCCTAATTGGATTTCAGGTATGTTTTTGAATAACACTAAAATAATTTCATATTTAAAACAAGCAAGAAAATTATATTCGGCTATACCGAATCTTTTATAACCACCACCTTTGTCTTCAAAAAAAAAGGGGAAAAACCTTTTAATGGGTAGACGCAGCATATTTTTTTCGATTTTTATGAAATCGTGTAGTGTAATGCACACTGAGCGAAACATTTAGAAAAAAAGCCGTTTTACCGGATTTGTTTGATACTGTAGCTTATTTTTTATCGTATTCATAGTCTGTGATCGATTTGGCCCATTTTAAATAGTCACATATGTGAGAGAACTTTCAATGTTTCTGCCAGGTTTGAAGGCTATATTTTCAGAAGAATGTTTACCACTTATATTACACAGACGGACAGACGCACTTGCTTAAATCGATTCTAAATTTGATAAAGATCAAGAATATTTGATGCCGATCAGGAATATATAAGTTTCTTGCTGGGCTTTGCAAACGAAATGATAAAATTAAATATATCCTCCAACCTTCGGTGGTGGGTATAAAATAGAGCATAACTCCATGGGGGCAAACAGTTTTTAAAGCATTACGAACAGATAGAAAAAGTTCGGTTCTAATTAATTTCTAAAAATCATATTTGAAGATAGTTTCTAATAATATTTCTTCTATAAAAATGTTTTACTTAAAATACTTGTTTGGTTAAAATAAATTATTTCGCTACTTATTCTTAGATTTAGATATTTTCTATTATAAAAATTCTTTTACTAAATTTTATGTTTTCGTAATAGTAATAATTGAAATATTTGGTTAATATATTTTTCTGAGTGTTAAGTGGAGGGGGAGGGGAGGGAGGGAGATCACATTTAAAATTCTACGCTTTTATTAATTTTCCTAAAAACTAGAAATACTTTAAATTTTATATTGATTATTTTTTTGGTTTTTGTTCTTCTAGTTGTTTTCCTAATACGATAATAATTTAATTGTTTTTTTTTTTTTTTTTTTTTTTTTTTTTTTTTTTTTTTATAATATATATATAATTTCTTTAAAATGTGGCACCTTTTTCATTTGTTGTTTGTTTTAGTTGTTATTGTATTGTATAAAGAAAGAACATTTTTTGAAATAGCTTTCAATGCTACCTATAGAATGCAGCAATTCCGTTCAATCTTTCTATCAGCCTTTGGCATTTCTTGTAAAGCCATCTCAACGTGTTTGCGAGCCAACCAAGATTGTTTTTGTAAACGATTGATAACAATACGATAAGCTCCAATTATGTCACTGCGTGGAGCATTAGGTAAGGCCAATTTCAACATTTCACTACTTATACCCAAATCTTGGAGTATTTGCCGTGCTTCTTTTTCTAAAGGCGAAAGTATAACATGATCATCATTGCTATCGGTTGGCAACATTATAAAATTTCCTGTTTCGTTATCGTAGTTTTTAAAAAGTGGACAATCTGCCGCTATAACTGTATTCCATTGACTTTTACCATTTAACGTGCCGTTGGATATTTGTTTTTCTTTTTCCGTTTCCATTGGCCCTACTTTCTTTTTTAGAGTACCGCATAGAAAGTTACGTTTCGGTGTCTCGCTACGTGACGTATCTTTAATAGAATCCGAAGGTAATTCTTTGGACAATTCAATAGGTTGCAGAAAATTATCAACAAAAAAGCCATCATTTCGTTTAGTATTCATATTAATGGGCGGTTTATTTATCACCTCCATATAACGGTCACGCAGTGAGTATTGCTTACGAAGCCGACGCGATTTGGAACGAACCCAAAAAGCGGATCGCTTAACAGGTTTTGTGCGTAAATTTATTTCATGTTGCATTAGTTCCGCACTCAATTTCGGTTGCGTAATAAATTGACTATTAAGCATATCGTCAATGGTGGGCCTACGTATTGATGTATGAATTAAAATGCGTTCTGCAATTTTCATATAAGAACAAAAGAAAAGAAAACAAAGAAAAGATTAAGAAATTGAATGAAAATTTCCTTAAACTTCGGAAAAAAAATCCAAAAATCCAAAATGTTGAAATTTAGATTTTGGCAGTCAAATATTTATTTAAAGAAAATTATTTTATATTTCATCCTTTACTTACGTATTAGTCTTATGCATGGCAGACTTAATTGACCGGGCAATAGATAATCTCCTTTTAAAATGGCAGCCTTCAAGCCTGGTATGGTGGGTGCCCTAAAAGGCATATTACCGACCACCATGAAGTACAGCAAAATACCCAAGGCCCACACATCTACTGGTGCTCCTATATAATGATCATCGGAAAATAATTCTGGAGCTGCATAAGGTGGCGAACCGCAAAATGTGTCTAGCTTCTGATTTGCACCTGAATGTTAAATCAAGTAAAATATTACTTTACTTTAATAACAGAATGTATAAGACCGTCGCTTCAAGTTTAACTTTAAAATAAAATTTAAATGCAAAATAATGTGTAATAGGTATATTTAAAATATTAAAATATAAAAGTGACGGCTATAGTTTTAAAAGAATTACCATTACTTGACCTTATAAAACTTGATTTTGCAGCTTGAAAACGTTACGCTGCTTAGTGTCTCTTTGAAAATCGGTGAAGACTCATAAACATGATATATATTGATAATCATTATATGACAATGCTTTGATTTGAAAGTTTTCCAAAAAAACATCAAAGAGGAACTGGCTTCTATTCTATATTAGTCTGTTCTCTCTTTTACACCCAGAGGTTAAGGTAGACGTGGATGAATTTGATCTGATAATTTTTACCCCACATACAACGCTCTAATATGAATAATTTAATATTGTAGAAACCAATATTTTGGCATATAAAGTAAACGTGAAAAATTTTGATTGTTTGGGTCCCTTTTTGAACCATTTCGCAAATATCCCTTCTCGCGAAAAATAAGACTTTGTATGGGAAAGAGTTGAAGCTGTAATATTTGATGAAGGAAATGAGTCCGTAGTAGTAATTCGACATGAAAATTAACTATACCGGACTTGGAATGTTTAGATAAGTTCTTAGGACTCCAACTCATACATGTCTTCTCATGGAAAGTAAGCCTTTATATGACCAAAAAGATCTTATCTGATGAAAATTGGTCCGTAACAGTAACTTAGCATGAAAATTAACCGCATTAAATGTGAAAAAGGTGGATCTACTTTTCTAAGCCTACATTTATATGGGGTTTTCACCGAAAGTAAATCTTTACATGACAACAGAACCTAATATTTAGTACTTTATGGTAGAAATAATTGAAGGAAAAGAATGGTGAGAAATTATGCAAAATCACATTATATGACGATATATGACATAGTAGGCATTCAAAACATCCCGTCTTGGACGAGTTTTTGCGTCGGTTTTTAATCATGGATAAAACATGCGTCTTTTATCTCATGCCCGAGATGCAGAAACTGCCTTCAAAATAACGAGCAAGGAATTCTATTTATTGGAAAGATTATGGCGCTAATTATGTGGGATGCGCGTGCATAAGGTTTTCGATTATCTTCAAAAAGGAAAATCAATCAACGTGTTGTAAGAATTTAGCGCTATGTTTTAGTCGTCAAATAAAGAACGCATTTAGCCAATGAAGAAGTATTGTCCCATCAACATGATGCGGCAGTTCAGAAATCCTCTACTGCGATGACCACAATCGAAGTATTAAAGTTAAGTACCGTATTCACCAAATTTAGTCTTTTCAAATTGTACTCTTTACTGAATGGATTACTATTTTTAGAGGCTGAATACTTCTCATTATGCTATCTGGACTTATACGTGACATCGCTGAGATAAATCAAGCCAGAAAATATTTTTATGGAGATACAAAAGACATCTTTCCCTACATTATTTTTCATTTTTTCTGTAACTATCAGTTTCTAAAATACAACGAAATAAAACGGCCTTATAAACTAAATAAACCGTTGAAACTAAACAAACCGTTGCTTTACTTTTTATAATTATTTGAATTACGTTGAAGTTGAAGAAAACAGCTTTCTGCCTAATTGTTTTACACAGTTGGGCTCTTTACCTCAAATGGTGATCATATTTCATTACATTTCTAAATTGAACCTTTATATTAAATAACGTAGCCCGTTGTGGAAGCATATTTTGAAGAACCTTTAAAAAATTTGTTATTTTCTTAGTTAGTTTGGAAAATTCCAGAAAATCTTTGTACAATACTAAAAGACCATTTAAAACTGTTTTCAGGCAAGTAAAGCTTTTCAAGATTCCTGACACTTCATTTCCCATGAAAAAATACAATCAAATCATCCGTCAGTGCTGTTTGAGGTTTGGGTTACATGTCAAAATTATCATATCTTAAGAGTCAGATAATACTAACTGTGGTCACAGTATTGTTAAGCACACTTTAACAACTAATTTTGGGGGCCATCTCCTCTTTTATAGTTCTTCATATTTTAGACGTGTAATGCTGCATATGACTAAGCAAGATTAGTACGGTTAGATAATATTTAAAAATAAAATGTACCAATTACACCTGTAACCTGTGACAGGGTAACAATTCATGAAGTCTTTTAAGATGTTTGCTTGAATAAAAAATATTCGCTTCGTGAAAAACTATCAACAGAAAAGACCAGAGTTATCGTTTAAGATGTCAAATATAATCAATGTTAAAGGAAAAAAGTGATGCATCCTTTATTATTACAGGGCAGTCAAAAAGATTCGACTCTAATTTCATAACAACGCACACATTTTTGATTGTTTTGCCAAAACTAATCCAATTAAAGTGAAGTGAAAAGCAACTTCTCCTCTATTCTCTTAAAATTAAGTTTTTTTTATATGATGATTTTCCACTTGATTTGAATTTACATACAGGGCATAATCGCTTTCGTGTTTAATCATCAGTGCGTTAGATTTAAGTTTTCAGTATGTTTTGTTGAAGTGCATGCAACGTGTAGCCCTTTGTATCCGTGCCAAAAAAGTAAGTATTTTAGAAATCGCTTCATTTCTTGTTTTGGGACAATAACACTTAACTGATTGGCTGGTGATAAACACTGAAAGCGTTGCAATTCACAATGCAAGTTATTTACATGCATGTATCCAACACATTGACGATAAATCTTCTACAATATGCGAAATGACATTATTGATTAATTTTTCAAAATAGGAAGATTTTTGGCTTGATGTTGCAAAAAACCAGTCTAGCAAACTTCAACAAATGTCACCCTGCCCGCTGTATTTCTCCTTATGATTAATACTCAAAAATTTGCCCCATTGTTAAGAATATTTTAAGTGATAAATTTATTACTTTTTCTGCATGATAAAAAAACTACAATTTTAAAAAAAAAAAATCACTTAAGACAACACTTCCGAAAAGTCTACGTAGAATATGGTGGCCCCAATTAAGGGACTTACCGAGAAATAAGACAAATAAGTTAATATATATGTATATTAAAACTGTAAACATTTTGGATCTGGTGATACAAACTGATAACTTTTCGTTAATTGTTTTAAGGTTGAAAATCAATCAAATACATTTGAAAATTATTTTATTTGACCTTTCGTTTTTCTATTGAGGAGGAAAAGATGAAAATGATTTCTTAAGGCATAGACGTTTTGCCGATTGCTTTCCAAACCTGAAGTATACAAATAGTTTTCTGTTTCGTATTAGAAAATTTAAGAAATTTTTTGATCGAGTAAAACTTGATGTTGTTCCAGTTGGGTAATTTTTGAGTGAAAATCTTGCGGATGTAGAAAACTTTCACAATATTTACTCTTCAGGCATTCGGTGTCAAATATGATGATTAAATACATTTAGAATTTCTGAATTCAAATCAGTATACTTTATTGGATGATTGAATTGCGATAATTAGTACAAAATCGATTAAACTTAAAAAAATCATATCCTTTTGCGATGAATATAAATTTTATGTGTGTGTGTGTGTGCTTTCTTTTCCTAAAGTAAATATTTCTTATATGATTTTAATATCTATCTGCAATTTTATGATATCTAGCTAAGAAAACGTCTTCGGCTATAATTTGTCTAAGGCAAGAATAATTAAAGTAAAATATCTTTAGTTACTTTAAAGTTCTATTATTTTATACTCACCGTACATTAATTGTGTACTGAAACCAAAATCAGCCAATTTCAAGCGATCTTCTGATAATAATAATACATTTTCCGCTTTTATGTCACGATGAACAAAACCTAAACTGTGCTAAATGCCGAGCACATCAGTAAAAAAAAATGTTATGCAAATATGAAAAGATATAAAGAGAGACGATAAATACTTGTATTCAAGAAAACAAAGAATAGTAGTATAATAAGGCAAGAACTGTGTGTGTTGCATTTAATGACGAATAATAAGGCTGATGAGAGACAGACAATACGTAGTAGGCACACAAATAAACATTTTTATACTAACCATATGCTTCACAGCCAATAACAGTTGTTTAAATAAGGGTGCCGCATGTATTTCACGCAAAGGTCCACCTTGGATGATATGATTATAAAGTTCACCGCCACGTATCCATTCGGTAACCAAGTATACACGACCTAATGTTTCAATAACTTCGAAAAGCCTTAAAAAAAAAAAAAAAAAAAAATTAAAAACCACAACCACAAATCTTTAATGTCATAAGTAAAGTAATAGACATACGACAGAATCTGTCAAGTGGACGACAATGATGTTGTGTATACCTTAAAATATTAGGATGATGAACACATTCTAGTGTAGCTATTTCACTTGAAAGCATACGTAATGCTTTGGCATCCAAACCGGCACGGTCAACTACTTTGATGGCTACTTTGTCTATGCATGTGTATGTGTTGTTTTAGAAACGGAGATAGAAAAAAAGAGAAATAAATAATTTATAGAACAAATGTTGTTGCAGTTGGAATAGTCAAAATTAAAAACTAATTTTTTACCTCGTGTTAGCTGGTGAACGGCCAACTTGACTTTTGAAAAGTTGCCGCGTCCTATGTCTCCACAAAATTTGTAAAGTCCAATGCGTCGGCCAATGGTGACCTTAAAGAAATATTAAACATAAAAATTTTTGATAAAAAAAAGTTCTAGATATGTTCGTTTCATTAATTTACCAAAAACTAATCTCATTTTAAATAAATATTTTATTTCAATTCTATTACAAATGATATAAAATTTTTAATATTTAATTCAAACATTTACAGTAAAACAAATTTAAATGTGCTTAAAGCACGCATATAAGGAAGCAAATATCTAAGAAAATTAAAATCGTCAATTTGCCAACGATGGTCGATACGCAGTATGTTAAGTCAAGAAATGCAAAAAGCAAAGTCGACCTAAAGCTTGTAAAGAACAGATTTTGTTCCTCTTTTCTTTGGCCTGGGCCGGCTCGCCGGATACCAGGGGTTCAATTGCCTATGATCACGTTCCTATTCGGAATTCTTCATAAAAAAAAAAAATAAACCACTAGTCGTTTAGTAATTCACGTTTATTACAAAAAGAAAATAAAACTTAAAAATGTTAGTCCGTCCGTTTACTGTCATATTCCCTTATCCCGGACGACAACGCAAAGTCCCCTTTAAAAGTCTCCTTACACGGATTAACGCGGACAAGATTTCAGATCACCACGCGACCGATCACGTCGCTGTTCAGGAGCAGAGAGAGAGCAAGCGGAAACAGCAGTGTTCCCCACTTGCTCTATTTTCTCGTCAGCTAGGTGGCAACACCACCTAGCTGATTTACCCCCAGGGTCGCATTCCGACCCTTCGCTGTGGATTACTGCCTACTGCAGTAACCGCACAACAATTAGGAAGGGGAAACGTGTGCTCCATTGAACATTTTTGCATTAACTTTTTACATGGCCATAATAAATAAATGGCCTATTGTACGCTTAATTTTTCTTCACTTTTTTAACAATTACTTCCATGTTTGTGAATAAATTATGTCCAACAAGTTATGTTATACTTGATCGGTTAGTATTTTAGAGAGAGAGAGAGAGAGAGCTTAAAATACATTTGCTAGCCTTTAGCTTTCCGTATATAACTTTGTGATTGCTAAAACTCTAACAAAAGACCTAATTTTATTTACTAAGACTCTTAATGTAAGCATTAAATAAAATAGCGCCACATGACCTCTAATAAATATTTCCGGATAATAGTTATAACAATTTTCTTTTCTTAGAGCAACAAACATTATTAAGCAAAATTTCATTTCTCTGAGGAAATGTATTTTATATACATATACATTAACAGTTATTTTTTTCTTTAAATTTTCTATAGATAACTAATAAACTATGTGCAAAAGTAAATTTCAATAATAACTTAAAATTGTATATTTGTTAACAAAATGTATATACAACTTGTAGCTTGCTTATGTAAGTAAATATGTATGTTTATACTTCCCATAGGTATTTGCCAAATGTATTTGCTTTTATTGTCATTTTGTTATCATACAAAAACCACAAACGAGCCAAGCTCCGTTCAAGGCACTTGCGTTCGTTCATGTGTTTGTAGATAGTTTTCAATGATCCTCGTCTATTGGTTCAGTTACTCACTTTTATCAGGTTTATTAGTTCAATTAAAAATTACCAATAAGCGGAAATGAAAGAAAAAGACTACACGGACTCTGAGGCGTTTATTTATTAAAATTCATCTGATTGTGATTGGGGCGCTGCACGGTAAGTAATAGGATAATAGACATAGGATAATAGACTTTGATTGAAACTACTAAGATTTATAGAAATAATTTAAATCAACTGAATTAGTCAAGCGATAATGCGCTTTAAAATCGCGCTGTATAGGGTAAGTAAAGTCTTCATTGATTGATACAATAGAAGTGATCCATAGAATTTAAGAAAAGGATTTTCATAAAAAATTATTAAACTCAAGAACTTTTGAAAAATTGGAATAAACAAATTTGAAAAAAGATGATCAAATATAAGTAAAAATAAAAAGAAAAAATTGAAGTAAAAGCGTGTTTCTGCTTTGGCAAGTGGAGCAAGGGCTCAAGTATATAGTGCAGCCATTTGATAAACAAATAAGTCTGGTAACTAATCCTTTGCACCCATTGCCCTTATCCTTAAAAAAAAAAAAAATTCGAAAAAACAAACTAAATTAAATTTCGAGATATTTTGATGGTAAATGGGCGTGGCAGTTTTTTTGAATTTTTATAAAATACACCTAGAAATGTATCCTACGAGTAATGACGAAAAAGCCAAAAGTGCAAAGGTTTGGAGTTTACAAATTACTGTGCTCGTATTCTCTCACAGGTTTATCTCTTTTTCAAAATAAAGTTGTCAATGCTTTTGCCAAATTTGAACACAACAACTACACTGACCTGGGTAATATTTACCATTAATAATACACAGTAAAATTTTAAAAGTGTTTTTATTTCTCATAGTTACACCACAAAAAAAAATTTTACACCTGAAAAGAAAGGCTTTATTCCAATATGGGATCGTTATCGTACAAGTATTTATTGAAGCTGCTGGTATATTTAGGAGCGCTTGACTTAATTTTTTGTAGTCATAGTTATAGGCGCCAAAAATATTCGCCGTCGAGTATAAGTGAAAATATAAAAATTCTGAAAAGTTTTTAAAGTATATGAAAAACCGCAACAAATCTTATTAAACTAAATATATTAAGCTATTGCTCTTTTGAGGCAAGACAATCATCCATATTTTCAAATTTTCGAGCGAAACAAAGCGCTACTTAGCAAGGCAAACTTCTTGCCTTGATAAGTCGCAGTGGCCAGAAAATATTTTATCGGCGAAAGCCCCCTTATTGGCAAAAAAAAAGTCGACATCTTCGTTGATAGAATGACTTGGTCTTACGACTGTCTATTGTTGACAGTTGTCTATGGTACAAAAAGAAACCAACTTCAGACGTGTTATTCCTGCAGACGCGATGTTTCCCAGCAGTTGAATTTTTTAAATTATTTAATAGCTTCAACACCGTCCGTACCTACTCAATTATGGCTTGCCGTGGATAACTACGGTATATGAAAAAAATATAATGTAGAAATTCTAAAGAAATTCTAAAGAAATTAAAGTAGAATAGCACGAAATGAAATTTATTTATTTAAATGAAGTTGTAAAATAAAATATATAAATACATAATGAATATATAATAAATACTATTACAAGAAGATGCGTTCGAAATTTCTGACTAGCCTTTGAGTTTAATTTAAATTTAAAGTTTTCCTTATAACCTGCTGCTAAATTTTTCCGTTTAAATAATTTTTGTGAAACGCCTACAGCGAGGAAAAAATCAATATTTGATCTTGATAATGCTATCATAATAATATTAGATAATAGATATAGATTTATATAATTAGATATTAGGTAATATTAATATTATAATTAGAAAATGTGGAGGATAAGATTTGAAGATTTATCGAATTCATTTGCAAAAACTCATACAACTCAAATCGTTTATACGTTATTGCAACAAATACAAGACGTTTTCGTACATTTTTTCTTTTTCATCTAATTCAGGTATGTTAAGATGTTAGATGAAAAATTCATTTCAGAAACTTTTTACCTTGAAACAAAATATGTGTGATATTGCGGTCATGACGACGTAAAGAATAGTTTTACAGGAAAAATGTAACTGCAGACCATGCATGCATGGTCGCGATAGTAAAACCATTTATTTCGTAATAAAAATGTTTTTCAACACAAACCAATTTGCGAGAAAGTAAACACAATCAAACGCATAGCTTATGTAAAAGCGTCGAACAAAGCGAAAAGTAATATTAGACATGTTATATATGTATCGAACACCAGAGATAGCCAGAGAAAGGTAATTGAATTAAATGGACATGAAAAAGCAAACACTTATATATATATATATACGCATACGGAAAGCTTTTTTCAATGGGGTTAATGACTCAATTGTATAAAATGGAATTAAGAAAAAGGCAAAGAGTAAAGAGGAAACGGAGACAAATTTTTTTTAAATAACCGATTATTCGCAAAGTGAAGTTCAAGAAACATGAACCCGAACTAAAGGCTAAGGTATTAAAAATACATATATATATATATATAAACTAAAGCAGAATATATATTCAACATGTATAAAAATTGAAAAGAGAAAAAAAAAACATTTTTAAAAAAGAAAATCTCATTAATACTTACCTCGTGTCCACATCTTGGATCGCATTGCAGTGCTTTAGTAAGCCTCTGGTAGGGCGGTGTTTGATTTGAACACGTTGGCAGTGAGGCTGACTCTGTGTGGTTCTCACCGTGGGTATCCACGATGGCTTTTTTTTGTTTTGTTTAACGGTTTTTAGATCTGTTTGCGAAATCCTTTAAAGAAAATTTCAAATCAATTTTTGGTGATCATAAATTTTAATGCTATTTCTATTATATTATAAAAATTTATCATTTACATCTCTTTCTATTTTAATAACTTACAAATGCATAATATGCTGTTTAAGGTTATGCTTTATTCGTTGCACATTCTCTGATCTGATTTCAAATAATATCTGATATGATTTCGTGTTTCATTTGTTTTCTAATTTAATATTAATATTTATTTACAGTGCCTTTGTTTGTTATATAAGTGTAGAAAAACTTTTGTAACAAACAAACTTTCTCTGATCTATTTCAAATAATGTCTGATATGATTTCGTGTTTCATTTGTTTTCTAATTTATTATTAATATTTATTTACAGTGCCTTTGTTTGTTATATAAGTGTGGAAAAACTTTTGTAGAAAAAATTTGAATAAATTAATTCAATTATTCTCACAATTCCCGCTTCGTCGCCCCTTAATTGTTACAAAATATGTTTCGGAAAGAATAACAGGTGGACTTCTAGCAAGTCACCAAGTTAGACATGTTTTTAAAAGGAAGAAAAATTTCTTCCTTGCATTTGAGGAACTTTATAATCATTTTGCCATAAAATTTCTGGTGCATATGACAAAGAATTGAATGAACTTGCAAGTTTTAAATGGTTTCACCAAGTCAATTGTGTATTTGCAATTCGGCATTCTTAACCACCACGCTATAACAATATGACAAGTTTCGCAAGTGTATAGAAATTTTCCATTCCATCTGTTGAAAATATTTTTTTGCGAAAAAAACTTAACTTAAAGAATGTATCTTCTTATTGTCTGTGGTTAGTTTAAATCAAAACACGTGGAACATATTCGTAGTACTATAAATGAAATGCCAAAAGTAATCCAAATAATGAATATAATTTCCTAAATCAAAAGTATATATGCATAAAAAATTTATTTCTCTTTAATTTAGATGATTGCTATGAAAAATAAAGAAAAGAAAAAGAAGAGCAAATCATTAGTAATTATGTTGCTTGTCTCGTAAGGAGTAATCAAAGTTTTCTTTGCTTTTTTTTTTTTTATGAATTTCGTAAATTAATTAAAGTGAATTCAATTATGATTTTAATGCTACAAAAGTTTAATGACATTATAAAAGCAATGCTGGTTTGCTAATGTTATATAGTAGCAAGTAAACATCTGCAGAGAGAGCTTAGGTTATCAACTTCTTTCGATAGTCTGAAGCATTAATAAGACAGTCTCGATAACAGAAACTGTAAAGCCTTCTTTAATCTTAAGTAAACTTTTATAGAACTTATAATAAGCAATGCGCGATAGTATCAAAGAGATCAGATTTTCAGAATTTAGAATTTCGTTTTCATATAACAAACGTAATGGTATTATTTAAGGTTATTGAGTTTTTGCAGAATTATGCTAAAGGTTTACGATGACAAATAAATGTGAGGTCATCATCAGCTTGCTTGATTGTTGTTGCAGGACTGAATATTTGTAGAAGACAAATAAGTAAGTGAAATTTTATTTATTAATAAAAGATAAAGATGCCGGCATATTTCAGAGAATCAACATCGCCCTCAAATTATCAATTTATTCATGCAAGCAAGTATCAACAACAACAACAGATTATTTATACAATACAAGAGTGAATTTCTCTAGCACAATATATAAGATCATTAATTTTGTGTATAATTATACTGATACAAAAATAAACTCAATAGAGAGCTGTTTGACAATTCTAAACTTTAATTATCATCCTAGACTCCATATAAATTTTATAACAATAATAATAGCTCGTGTAGTGATCGGTAAACTTTAGATATTCAATTATGCAGGAAACCTAATTTATCAACAAACTGAACACCTGGTCGATAGGTAAATATATATGAGGTATTATTTACTTTTCTAATTAATTTTACAGCATTTATTAGGCGACTTTAAACAGTCAGTTAAAGCTAAGGAATTTTATCAAAAATCTGTAATAACCGGAGAATCAATCAAAATATTATTATTATTAGTTTGGGGAAAAAGAAATCCATTATTTTTTCGGTAGATGGCTACACTGGTAGATTTCTCGTAAAGTATCGATCAAACAATTTCAGATTTATGCTCGTTGGAAAGGT
>KK351066.1:42078-70454 GCA_000671755.1 Glossina brevipalpis | reverse complement strand
GATCGATACTTTACGAGAAATCTACCAGTGTAGCCATCTACCGAAAAAATAATGGATTTCTTTTCCCCCAAACTAATATATTAGAAACTATGAAAACATTTAAGCATATAAAAGAGCAACATTTAAACGATTCTTAAAAAAAATTATGAATTAAAAATCTTCAAAATTCGGCAATCGAGAACAGTTAATGCAAAGTATTCTCACGGTGGACGTGATTTGTCTGAAATCAAAAAAAAAAAAACAAATAGTTTTTATTAATAGATGAGAGAATATAGTTCGTGATTGAATAAAGGATTTGAAAATATTTAAAATCTGCATTTTCCTCAGTTGAATATCTTTTCGAACTCAATATGTTTATTACGGATCTTAAATAATAGTAAAGATACAATTAATCGTCAGCAGTAAATTTATATTAAATTTTAGAAGCGTTTTTGATAAGCATTTCTAAATTTCTAGTATATTTCATATGGAACATTTTAAGGATATGTTAGCAACTTTAACAAAAATTTAAACTTACTTTTATATATTATTTGTTAATAGATTTTTCTCAGGACTTTCAATATTTTTGAAAAGGCACAGAATATGCCTTGTAGCTTTTCTCATTATTTAATCCGTCCTATTAGAACAATTCAAATTTATTCATTTCATTCATTTCTTCTCATAAATAGAGATATTTTCATTAATTACTATTTGTTAGGAAATGTGTCAATTGGATGTTGGATATTTGGTCGTCTACCTATACACCCGACATTGCCTCAGTATGTATGTTGGAGAAGACCAAAATAAATAAAAAGATGCGATTCTATTTCATAAATTGGTCGTATACTGGCTCATCGTAAATTAAAATTATATAAATGAATTCACCTTAATATATTTCATGGTAATTTAACACAAATATTAAAAATAATTAAATTTCTTATTATGTTATATTTTCATTTATTTATTTATCTAGTTTTCATTTATTACTTTTGAGATGAGATTATTGCTTTAATATAAGTAAGTAAGCATATGCTTAATTTTGAAAAATTTTCTCATTCATAAAATTCTTGATGACTGCTAAAATAAGCTCATAGAAACACAGTTTGCAAAATTAAAGTTAAATAAAACAAGCATTGAGCGATGAAAAAAAAATAAATAAAAACAGCATGAGAGTGAAAATATTTATATAAAATATAATAAACGTTAAATAAAGCATATAAACCAGCATGTGTATTATTATTATTACAGTGGCTTGTGCTTGAGGATAAATAATTGTGTTTTTGTTTAATTAAATAACTAGAAAAAAATTGTGTGATAATCATAATCAAATTAATCAAGAAATAATAAAATACAACTGCATTTAAGGAAAATAAATGAATTCGAGAAGATTACTACGTAACATCATATATATTTCAAGAGTGTTCTTCACTTTTAACATAAGAGTATCGGTTACGAAAAATAATTTCAAGGTAATCCTTAAATGTATACTTTGCTCAAAGGAATTCCCACCGTTTGGCTGATCACACGAGTATGCAGCAAATAGGGGTAAATAATAAAATTATGTAAACTTAATAAAAATAAATTTTTGTTTTTTTGGTTTTTCTTTCAAAATATGATGCGTAACAACACGAAATATTGAAAACATCAATCACATCTTTCATTCCTGAAAACCATTTTAAGTACAATTTCTATTGTATATTCCTGAATTGATTTAGACTCTTCTAGCGAATTTGCCATAGATCACAGCAGACGCTAACTATGAAGATGTCCGCGTTTCTCTATGGATAATCCTAGAGTACGTATGCCGAAATGGAAAGCTACCCAATATTATGGCTTCATTCCGATTGAACTGCGTATTGCACTCCGTAAAGGAAAAACAGTGTCACTGAGATGGACATCCCATGTTTTCTGATCTTCATTAATGTGTAAACCTATAATCAGTAGGATAGATTCGTACGCTTGCAACGCAACGAAAAGTGGTCTTAACATGCTGTACAAACTTTTGAAATGTTGCAATGAGACAAACTACTGTCTACCATTATCAAATGTCATATCATATATCAAAATACACCATCTATGGCACTCGAAATACGTGAAAGAATCCCTGATCGAGACATTTAACGACCCCTCTAGCACACGGATTTCTAAAAGATTTCAATGTTAGATACTTGGTTTAATTTTGATCAACGACTTGTACAGGCAAAGATGATAAAGTAATGGGTTCAATTTCGTTGTGTGATTTTGACCTTCCCCTATCTAAAATATAACAGCTTTCACTTTAGTATTATTGACATATTTAATGTACACAGACGCTAATCATAGAAAGCTTAAAATTGCATTGGTGTGATCACAGCAAGGTGCAGTAAGGGCTATTAAAACTGAATGAACTGAATGTTACTGCAAATGTCTATCGATTTCAATTGAACAAATTGACCGATATATTGTTGCAAAAAAGATCATCGGTCAATATCGGTTAACAGATGCAAAGTTATTCTTTTGCGTGACAACGTTCTGCCATATATTGCAAATTTGTCAAGGATACACTGTTGCAGCTCGAATGGGAAGTTTTTATTGCTTTCTAGTTATCATTTCTTCAGATAGCTTCAATGACACGCTGTACTACAAAGCTGAAGAAGTACGAATATGCGTCAATTCATGGTTAGCCTTAAAGATTCTTCCGACATGCTATCACCATGTTGTCAGAAAATAAAATATATTTTAATTAATATATATATTGTACCCGTTTTTCCCAACAAATGGATTTTCAAGTGTCAAAAATTACCTAAATTAACGCAGTCACTTACTATAAATTATTGAAATATCGTCTTTTCATCATGTTTCTTTTTCGAGCTGTCCTTTATGATGAAGTTCGTGGGTATGAAAGTTTTGGCCAAAAGTGAATATAATTTTACGATTTGTTTTTAATTTTAAAGAAAGTGTTCATTTAAAACATTTTTTTGTTAACAACCTAAGCACTTAGGGTGCAGTTAATTCCATTATCAAAAGTACAAACGTACTTATCATCACATTTAACAGTAACTCAAACTTAATTCTTTTTTCTATGTTTAGGAAAACTAATATAATCTCTCTCATTTTGTGTTTCTTAATTTCTCCTCTTTCCGCCTGCATATCTGAATTCAGTTTTTTTTCTTTAAAAGTGGGCTCAAAATGTAACATATGTGCGATTTACAACTGGATGGAAAATGGAAATGGAATATGGACGAATAAGCAACGGACGGTGTATATCAGGTTTCTGTGAGAAAATATCTTCAGATGTGTATTGCAGAGTTTGGAAAATAAATCTATTCTCAGTGCAATGTGTTACAAGACAAACAAGTGATGTAACTCATGCCAAAATAATAAAATTATGGAAGAGAAAATTATATTGTTCTCATTGAGTTCAATTCGTTTATCTATCTGTATGCAAGTTTCTCGATAACTAGAGTGTCAATGAAAAAGAAAAATTGTATTTCTCTTCTTCACAGTGTAAGCATTGTACAACATTAAATTATCTCTAATATGTTTAAAAACTCTGTCAAAAAACATCGGGTCAGAATTTATCTGAAAATTAAAGTTGCTTTAGCTTGTCGGTAACAAGCTAAGGATTCCCCCATTTTGCATAAAAGTAGTGTTGTTCTTTTTTAAAAACTTAAATTGTTTTGACGACGATTTTAATGTCGCATTAGAAGACAATTCGAAGTGGAAAGTGTATCTACAACACTTTTAACCAAGAGGTTGCTTCAAATTATTTGTGATTTTGCAAAATATTTTGTAAACATTGGTAGTAATTATAAACTTTATTTTGACAATTCTCGAAATATATTTTAGTATAATAATGTAAATATACAAAGAAGTTAGTCAGGGTTATAATGAAGATGTGTTTTTATTAGATGTACAAATGATTCCTTATTGGCATTTTGTATGAAAACACAAATGATAACAACTAATTTATTTAAAAATTTAAAGATCGCTAGCCATCTTTCAGAGCAAGCGTGTATTCCATGCGGAAAGGATAACTGATTGTTTGAGGCATCAACTCTTCGCTTATCGTCGAAAGAATTGATGCCTTCTTCGATCAGATAACAAGTCATCGATTGAGACCAGTGTTAATAACCTGGAGCACAATGTTAGATAAATCTAGTTCAGTACTGATAACGTTTCTAAGCAAGTGCTCACGGCGAATGTACCGTCCATTTCTTAGATAGATGTCAACAAGGAATTATTTTTACTACTATTTTATTGAAGGGTGTGAAGATAAATTCGAATTTAACTAGCAAAGACATTTACCATTAACAGAGCTCTGTAAAATCAGTAACATAGATCTGTAATGCAATTAGCGTCACGCTATTATTGGATTTGGAAGCCCACTCCATCCAAATTAAGATATCTAGGAATCTTTTGTAAACGTCATTTGAATCTACATGGAACCACCTTTAAAATAATATAAGAAATGAATCCGCTTTTTGGGTGAATTCCTTTCAATAAATGCTTGAATATCGATATATCAATGGTAGCCGACTAAACAAAATTAGCCATATTAGAGATTCTAGTGCGGCCAAATTAGAAAATTCCGACGATATTCACATACATCACATGAATGTTTATGAAAATAGCTTTCAAATAAGTTAGGTGAATTTAAATTCGGCTTTTCAGAAGTATTTTTAACATTTCTTTGAAATTTGGTACCACAGGTACATAACCCGACTATGGAAAAATAGTTCAGTTAGAGACTCTTATGCGACCAAACTAGAAAATGTCAACGATATTTACAACATCACTTAGCTTATTTGCAACCTATTTTCATAAACATTCACGTGATGTATGTGAATAGCGTTAGAATTTTCTAGTTTGACCGCTTCCAAATCCAAAAATAGCTTGACGCTAATTACCTTACAAATCTATCTTAATGCTTTTACAGAGCTCTGTTAATGTTAATGGTAAATGTCTTTGCTAGTTAAATTCGAATTTATCTTCTCATCCTTATTTTATTGTGCAATATATAGTAAAATTAATCTCTTACTCCAACAAACGCTTTGTATATTTTCTAAATATTTGTAACATATAAATTATTTTATTATATTAATATTTTTATCTTGCTTTTGCGTTTATTATGCGATTTTTTAATATAATTTTTTCTTTTTTTTTCTTCTAACGAAATGATATTAAACAAGTGAAATACGATCCTGCTCCTTTTATAATCTAAAACGAAAAAGACATTTCAAATTAATAAAAAAGCGCATTTATACAATAAATAAATATATTGTTTATACCGTATACCTTAATTACCGTATTTAAAGAAACAGTAAAGAAATTTAACCCAGTTAAATAGAATGGTTTACGATTCAAATTAATTGCCATAGTTAAGAGTTTCATTAGTCGCGTATTTTCACGGGAGTCTAAGGAACGCTCTATAATGTGCTCCCAATTCGAAGTGTAATACATAGGGCTGACTTCATCGGTCTGCGATAAGAAGAACAAAGAACTAAAGAATGTATTCTTATAAATCAAAAAACCTTTTTATAAATACCGTTGCTATTAATGTAGAGCCCAAATCGCCAATTGTCATTAATTCTTGAATTTTACCAAACATCCAAAAGATATAAGCTAAACTACCCAAGGGATTCTGTTGAAATATTTTTGAAATTAACGAAAATTTCAATAAATAGGAAAGGATTTCTCGCTGAAGAGGATTTCTTGCTTACCGTGTAAACTTTAGAAGCTACGGCGCATAAACAAATTGCCGCCATTGAAAATAAAACAAATATACGAAAAGAAAATTCATTTTGTATTTCCTGAGCGAATAAGTTCAGACGTTTGTTTTCATTAATCGTCTCCACTATGACTTTACGAAATTTTAGAGCTATCTGAGTATTACTAGGATTCTGTAGTAATTCTTTAGTTTTCATTTGTAAATTCTCTTTCATTAATACGAAACGAGTATGCAAATGTAAAACAAGTAAACCCAAAATGTTTGGCTCAGCAGAAAATAAAGAAACAACTAAGAAACCTACCCATATATTACTGAGTAAGCATGGAAAATAAATTGCAAAAGCACTGTAATCAAAAGGTGGTATCATTTTAAATATTAACTCACGACTACCGCTAATTAAAAGTATTATAGGTACTATAATGAAATTAATTAAAGTTGCAAAATACATGCTTGAGAAAACATAAAGAGGCCAAAATTTCGGTTGCAATTTCTTGTAGAGTAAAGGATGTTCTCTTCTAAATTAAAAATTAGAAATTAGAAATTAATTTTATTAATATTTCCAAAAATTCATTAACTTACTCATCCACATAAATATTGTTATAGAAATATTGTAATAATTTCTTAAATTTATCTTTTCTATAACCCAAAGTAAAGCCACGTATATGCGCTTCAACTAGAACTAAGTATGTAGGTACACCGCTTAATAATTCATCTAGATTTTGTATATGAAAGCGTAAATAACGAAATTCTGCATCATTGGTTAGCATAAAGATGATAAAAGCCAAAAGCCAACAAAATCTATCAAATAAATACGCCCATCTGGGTGCATCGTCCTCAATAGGCCAACCAACTATATGAGTTAGACGAAACATGGCAATTGGCCAAGAGAGAGGTGCCAACGTGCCATCACTTAATTTCGGACGATACAATATATTCATAGCTTGTGCTTTACTAAACGCATAAAATATTATGTTTACGTTAATTCTGTTTCCTATGTTTATATACAAAACAAACTTTTTAGAGATTTTTTTTTTTTTATAATTTTTGTAAGTTTATTTCTAAATCAAAAGTTTTCTATAATGTTTGTGGCAATTAAGTTATTACTGCAATAATTTGTTTTTCTACCCGATTATAGAAAGTTTTAAAACAAACTTTTTTGATACCTTTTTTGACGAAGGACTAAGAAGCGTACGTCATTTAAGTGATATTTCTTTATTTTTATTTTTGTTTTTAATTTCTTCAATTATCGTATCGTAAACACCATATTAAATATTCTTTTTTATTCTGTTTATTTGCCTATCATAAAATTCAATAGACATTGCCTTCCGTTTTAAACTTTTAACTTTGGTTTTTTACCAAACTTTTCAACTTAATTTATTTATTAAATTTTTATACTCTTACCACCGAACTTGAGGGGTATATTGCAATTTGTCGTTCGGTTTGTAACTCCCAAAATCAAACTTCTCGTAGACTACACAAAGTATACATATTAGATTAGCATTAAATTTAGAATCGATTTAAGCATGTCCGTCTGTCCGTCTGTCCGTCTATCTGTGTAATGTCTTTAGTGAACATTCTTTTGGCCGTAAAAATAAATAAAAAAAAACTGCTTTACACTTTGCAGAAACATTGGAAGTTCTTCCACATATGCTGTTGCTATTGAAAATGGGCCAGATCTATCAAAGGCCACGTTTACAGTATAAGCTGAAAATAGGTCTGTTTTTTGGCTGTTTTGCTTTGGCTGGTTTCTTATAGTATTCGGAAACGGCTGCCAGTGTTTCACTCTATTCTATAAAAATAAAAAAAATCTGCCACGCCCAGCTATTAAAATTTAGTTTTCCCCCTTTTTTTTTTTAATATAAAGGTGATGGGTATAAAAGATTCGGCACAACCCCAAAATAAAGTTTTTAATTGTTTATATTCTTCTGTTATTGTTTAGTAAGTTACATGAAAAACTTTTTACATTAAATGTATGTGTGTGTGTGTTTTTATCTATATAGTTTTCTATGACTTGGTTTGATTTCGTCCGCTTTTATAAAAAAAACTTGGCTAACATCGAAAGTAGGCTTCAGTTGTTTCTTTACTGGTGATGTACAAGCATTTAAATTTAAATTTAAATTTACAACACACTACAGTCATAATTTTACATTGCAATCGAAAAGTATCGGGAATTATGCATTATATATTATATTACCTGTTAGGTGGCTTGCAAATTTTTTTGGGTTTTTGGAGAGTAAATTTGTTACTGTTTCGAAGAGTACACTTCACGACTAAAGTATCTGATGAAGTAATCTAAACTTTAATTCCTTGAATTTGAACATCACGGTAAGGAGTGTAAGAACTGGGGGAGTTTAACAACACAGCACAGCGACCGTTTTTCCTTGACTTAATCTCTCAAACATTGCAATAAATCGCATCGAACTTGTACTTTTTAAATAATAAAAATTATTTTGCAATTCTAAAATGGAACTGGCTTCGCTTTTTTTGGAGAAGATTTTAATCTTTCAACGAATTGTGTCTGATTATATCTTCATATCGTTTACGAAATTATGAGCCTATGTTTTTCACAAAACTTGGCTTTGTCCTTATGACAAATCCCCGAATACTCGCCTAACATGTATTCGCGGAGCTGGTTTTGTTCGTCGTATGCACCTAAGTACAACTGAACGTTGCTTTATACTATCTCGTCATCCAATGATTATCTCATTGTAATCGAAGCAAGTTTGCAATTTCTTAACAGAGTCAATTTACTGCAGATCCCATATTTTCATTCATTGTTGGTATAAATCTTTTACTATTTAGCTATTCTTTCAAGTTAGTTAGAAAAAGCAAACAATCTAAGGGAATGTTAACCATCGCGCTAATATGGTTAATAACTGAACTTCATGCAACGCGCTCCAAATTCACTGAAAGCGTTCATTGTTGGTGGCTGTCAAACAAATACTAAA
Organism: Glossina brevipalpis; assembly: GCA_000671755.1. Taxonomy (NCBI): domain Eukaryota; kingdom Metazoa; phylum Arthropoda; class Insecta; order Diptera; family Glossinidae; genus Glossina; species Glossina brevipalpis. The sequence continues at coordinate 61,817 of KK351066.1, read as the reverse complement.
CACAACAAACAACAAAGTTGAAACAAAAACTTTATAATGTTGGCAGTTTTTTTTTTTTTTTTTTTTTTTTGAAACAACAGTCATCATGTATATATTGGCATGTCTGACACTTCTCTAAATACTCCCGCAAGCATGTTAACTTCAGACTTTCAATTACATCTCGTTACTTGCATTATCTCTTCTATTATATTATATATTAAATTGATATTATGTTTTGCAGGTGATTTCGGAATATCCAGAGAATTAGTTGATCCAAATCTAATAAACGAAGTCACAAAGAAAGTGTTTTAATTATAAGGATTTGTCCACAATTGCAAATTGGAGAAGAAGATTTCTTCTTCTCCTGTTACAAGCCTTGTCACAGCTGTAACACGACTACGCTCAAGGTCCTTGAGGATATTTGTCCTGAATAAGATAAGAGTAATTTAACTACTTTAATAATTTAACTATTATGCTTATCTCCTCTTCCTTGTTAATTTATTTCATTTATATTAATGCATTTTTTACTTTGTTTTCTAATATTCTCTTGTAACCGTTGAGCCGTATGAGACTTGCAGTCTCATTGGCACAGAATTTGTTATATGTATGTATTATATTATATATAATAAATTCAATTCAAATATCATAAAGATTTCTTAAGTATCCATTGAGGTTGCAAGACGAATTCTAGCAAATGATAATCTTAACTTTGTCAGTATTACTTGGATATATTAGAGGACCAAGATGCGGGTTAACAGAAGAAGTGTTGATAGTGGTATTGTTGTATTGCTTTCATAATTTTCTCTTTTAATCTTCTTTCCAAATGTATATTTGAAGGTTTGACTTTTCCATAAGTAAAAGTGCAGAAACTGCAGATTTCGCAGCTCGATCAGTTTGCTTGCAGTTTCCCACTAAATCGATACGACTAGATACCCAAGGCATTTTAATTTTATCTCCGTATGTTGCTACTTTATTTCTTAACTTGTTAATAGTGTTCCATTTAAAAATTGACAATTGAGTTTATTATTATGAGCAATGTCTATAACTTGAAGGATAGTCCTGTTAGCTTTTTCGAGAAATATGCGATTTAATAGAATCTTTCTTGAACCATCCACGATGGCAAAAGAAGGTGAAAAATCGACAGATTTAGAACTGTCGGTATTAAGATGTCGGTAGAGAGATGCCAACCGTCATTTTCTAGTATTTGGGTTTTTTTCTCCAACTAAGATGCCTGAAGATGTAGTGTAGAAATGTGCTCTTTTTTTGCATCTAGAGAGAGAGAAATATGACGAGAGTAGCCTTTTAAAATCCACGGAGATTTGAGTCTAAAATATTGCGAAATTTTTAAGAGAATGTTCAATTCATTCGCGATATACAAATATTAGTCAATCGTAAATGCTAGTCTTTTGATTTTCTTGGCAACAATAGATTTTTTAACGTCTCCGCGGAGAACGGTTTTGTTTGAATTAAAAAGCTTGCGGATGAGTTTAGCTTTTTTAACTCATAAAGCATATTTTCTAAAGCTGGGAGACTCGTTTTAGTTATAATATTTATGATGAGTGTCGTCCGAAAAGCATACGTACTGGCTCTAAGAGTGAGTTCTAAAATTTTGAGTCTCTCCATTTTGCATAGGTATATAATCGATGCGAGTAGACGCTTTAAAAAAAAATTTTTTTTGGAAGTGTTCAGTAGGAATGCTGTGAGTAGACAAAGGACTCAGGAATGTTTTGATCGATTCCGTCTCGGAAATTTTGAAGTCCAAGATGCAACTCGCTCTAGTCAGCCAGTTAATGAAAAGTCGATGAAATTTTGCAACTGGGTTGAGCAAGACCGGCAAGCAAGCTGTCAGGAAATAGCGGAGGTGCTAAACATCGACCATATGACAGTTTGGTACCATTTCAAACGAGAAGCCTACAAAAACAAACCCAAAATATACCAACAAAACCGCGGATAATTAATATATTAGATTGAAAAGAAAATATTTTTCTTGTAAAAAAAAAAATGCTCCCTTGATGGATACTATTTACATTACAACAGTAGGCTTCTTTAATGTGCTTTGAAATAAATGCATATTTACTCATAAATGCATTGTTTTATTTTTCCCTCGTCGAAAGTAAAATATTCTCTTAATCAACTATTCAAATGAAATTATTAGAGGAGTTGGGGTGAGAGCTTATTACCGTTCAAAAGAAAAGGGTTACGCGTTGCAAGAGTTCAAGTATTCGTTTAATTTCTTTTTTAATTTATTGCTGCTCCACTTTTTAATCAATGCGTTAATATAACATTATTTAAAAAGATTATTTAAAAAAACCTCAAAGTTTTACGTGATGTATTACATTTGAGTTAAAAAAAAAAAAAAAAGAATTTCAAGTTTGTGTGCTTTCGATATTTCTACTAAATTTTGATAAACTATTCATTTCTTAACACAGAACAGATAAATATGGTTAAACAAATATTCGGTAAAATCAATACGTAATACATGCAGATAAGGCGATTAGTAATCGAATTTAATGAGAAAGAATTTATATTCGCTCCCTTTGGGCTGAACTATCGCTTTTGTGTTGATGGATTATATTAAATTGGTCTTTCCCTATCTTTGGTCTTTTCAAAAATACACCACCTTACCTTGGCGTGTATCATATTTTAAGTCAAATTGTTCGCCTATATGCCCCTCTGTCTGTTCATTGCTGGAATGCTTATGGGCGGAAAAAGCAACATAAAGACCTGAAACTGGATATATTCTGAATTGATGATCCCTCGATTAATCGGATATAAGAGGAAACATCAAAATTTAAACCAAGGATTGACCAGAATCATTTTATATTTCACTGTGGGAATGGACATGATCTGATTACAAATGTATAAAAAATATGTATATATAATAAGTATATATATAATATGTATATATATATATATATATAAAATTTTAGGTGACGACCTGTAAAGCGATTGAACCAAAAACAGATACCGATATGTTCAAATATAAAAATAACGGGCTAGAGAAGCAATATCCAAAATGAGTTTTCAATTTTGACGATTGGTAACCATGAAGAAACCTTAATGACATTTTCACACAATAAATTCTGTATTTATACATTTGAATCTTTAAGCAACGTTACGTTTTTCTGCAATAATGGTTTTAGGATTTTTTCAGTTGACTTACATATTCTTGGCATTTCACCAGCATTCACATGTGACTCGATTGAGAAACTGTTTGGCGTATACGTTATGGCACTTATACGAATAGAGCAAATATAATACCACAAAGTATATATATTTCTGATCAATATTAAATTCATTCGTCTGTCTAGCTGGGGGAATTATGTATCTAACCGAAAGCAGAACATAAACGGCCGCATATCTACCTTCTCGAGGTCCCAGCTGTAAACGTCACGGTTATCTTCCTGACGGCTAAATGAGATTAAGGTTTTAACTGCTAACTCCCGGCGACGGGTATTTTTCTGATTGTATGCGGAAGCTCGAGGGTTGTATCTATTATTAGATGTCTTCTTTTCCCGATAGTTCTCTACTATGTAAGTCTTAATATCTTGTAGCTTGTTACTTGATATCTATGACTGCTCGAGGTAGTAATAGAACTGGGTGCACAGAAAACGTAGGCTATGTGTCGATGTCTTTCCAAGTACAGAATAATCAGAAAAATTATGCAGTGAATCGTTCACATCCGAAGCAGTGCACATGGTTTAAAGTGAACAAATAATTCCACGGGGATCAGGTTGCCCGGATGAGGAAGCTCTTTGTACTAAGTTGATACGTCAACAAACTTAGAGAAAGCCTTGTCGCCTGATCGTTGGGAACGGCCCTTCGGAGAGTTTCGTGGTTGGCTGATGGAATGAGCTGGATTAACCCTCTAACCAGAGGGAATCATGGTATGTACCCAAGGTGGTTGATCTGGTACTTCAGGAGTTGAGGAGCCCCCCTTGTGGGAATTGTTCCAAAGCTTGGAGGACGGTGACTAACGTCCCTTGGAATTAGTCTATCTTTAATGATCCTAGTATAGTGCATTCAAGGCTGGTGTCCAGGTAAAATAAAAATATGGTAGTAAGACATCTGTCTAACTTTAGAAACATTGGAAATTCGTGATTCTGCTTCCTGGGTTTTTTTTAATTCATTATTGGTAAACTGCAACAGTTATGCGATAAAAATTTCTGCATGTACCCTATTTATTAATGGTGTTGTGCGAGATCTGGCACGCTCCTAAATTTGTTTTCGAAAAAATTCGAAAATTATTCTTTTTTTTTTACACTTTAACTTGTATCTTGAAACTCGCAATGTTTAGTAATTATTTTTACTTTTCTATTATATGACAGCATCATTCTGGATACTAGAAATCTGATGCGGTAGTAGAAAAAGTACGTATTAAATCTAAATCTGTTTTAAAAGCCACCAGTAAAAGAAAAATAAATTCCATTAATGAAATCCATGAAAAGATAAATTCGTATTTTTTTTTCAGATTTTATGTACAATTTGTTACTCTACTGCCTCTACTGTTCAAATATTTCATTTTTGCTACAGTCGTATATTATAGTTCTATTTTTTATTTTGAAAAATTGCATACGTTAGTTATTTCGATTGCCTGTTGTTGAAAAGTTAATAAATATTTACGTTTATTTATGTATTTATGAAATAAAAATATTAATTTAGTAGAACAGAAATATGTTCCATAAAAGATCTCTGCGGTTTACTAGTACAGTATAGACATAGAGTATATGTCTCCAGAGTATATATGAAAGACAAAAAAATGAAGAAAACGAAAAGCATTTCTACATTTGTCAAACAAAGGTGTTCCCCTAGTCAAAACGAATCGGAGCTATGACCCAAACATGTAGAAACTTAGCAATCTCGATATTGAGTTTCTTAATGAATTATGCTGAACATTAACAATTCAAAAAGTGAAATGACGTACAACATCAGCAAGACAAGGATATTAAGTAGAAAGGATTTGATGTTATTTAAATAGTCAATCAAGAGATTGCTTTATAGGTATATCATGGAGATTTTTACAAAAAACTTTATATATAGGTTAAGTGATTCGTAATTACACTTACATTACAAAAATTTTATGAAAATAAACTTGCAAGAAAGACGGTTACGAGCATTGAACGCATCTCATTATTTTAATGCATTAATGATATTATACTTCAGCTGTTAACAAAAAAAAAACTTTGCTGTAATGTTATGTTCATTTTTAAAGCATAATCGGTATCTGGAATAAATGCTTTCTTTTATATTTTCAATACATTCTAAGCATGAGTGATTTTTAAACTTAAAATTTTTAATAAACATCCATTAGACGAATAAAGGAATAAAACAAAATTAACTTAGCGCTCCTGCAAATCGATTAAATTATTAAGATAAAAAGAAGTTGAAGAAAAAAAAAGCAAAAAAAATTTCACACGTAGACACATTAGATAATGATGTGGCCAAAATATATGTAAAATTTTTATAAAAAAAAAAAGGTTAGATGACTTCCGCATTTTGATAAACTATTGAGAGAATTTTCAGAGTTATTTTCATATTTGTTCAGAAACTGCTTGTACTGTTGATCCGAAAAATCGGTAATTTTTCGAAACAATATCAGACTAGTTTTGGTTTAAAAAAGATATTTTTATTTTAAAGATTTTTAATTAATTTTGAATTATATATTTATATCAATTTTATTTTGATTATTTTATGATTAAAACCTTGTTTGAATTAATTATATTTTACCCACATAACATATATATAAATATATTAAAATTTCAATTGCTTTTGATGCCAGTTGTCTGCTGTTCGCATTCAAACTTTAAAAAAAAATGAAAAAAAATTTAAATTTATATCATTTTTTCCACGGAAATAATATGACATTTTCTAATTTTTGGCAAATTTTATCTAATTTGCGTTATGGGTAGCGGTTGTGGTTTATAGTTTTTATATAGTAAGAACAACAAACAAGTGTTAGTGCAGGGTTGTATGTACGTGCAACTATAAAAGGAAATGTATAATAAACTAAAATATGTTAGAAAAACTCTTTTTCTCTCTCCGGAATTGCATTTGATAAACGATAAACGGAAGTGAGACAATTTGTTTAAAGCATCTATGAGTGTGCTACATATGTATATTAATTTTTTTTTTTTTTTTTTTTGAATAATAAGGAAATATTATTAAGAAGAAAAAAAAAAATAAAACCATTTTGAAAAAACATTTTCAAAGTAAGGAAAAACCATAAAACTGTTCATGTCTAATCGATATTTTATGTGGCATTTAAAGTAATAATCGAGTCATCATCATCATCAAGTCACAAGAAAATTTTCTTTCATGGTTTGCTTCAGATAATAAACTTGGTTTATAACAAAGTGGTTTATTATGGGACTCTGTTGTTTCAAAATACTGTATTGGATGCAAAGTTACAAAAAGTATAGCAATAAAGGTTTTCTTTTACGACTTAAGCCAGAATATGGTTGTAATTCTTATAGAAGGAGAAGAATTGTTTTTTTTTTTTTTTTTTTTTGCAATTTATAGACAAAGTATTTTCACACATAAATCTTTACGGTTCGAAATTTGAAAAAATAATAATTTATCTTAAATCAAGTTTAAACGTTATACTTATGAGAAAGTCCGCGTTTAAATACCCTACTTACCCGAATATAATTCAGTTTTTCGAATATAATTCTTCATTTACTCTTTCGTGAAAAAAATACTACAAATTATAATTTCTTTCTTTGTAAAGGAATGATTTTTATTCCTTACAGAGAAGGGAGAGCGTCAGCTGACGTTGTTCAAATTTAATAAAATCGGAATTTTCATAAAGTACTAAAAATTATATATTAGTTTGGGGAAAAAGAAATCCATTATTTTTATATGAACTTCAGGACTTTATTTAACATGCTTCGGATTGTCCGATTTGGGTCAAATAAGCACCGTTTTTTTTTTTACTGCGAAATGTCACCTTTCCAACGAGCATAAATCTGAAATTGTTTGATCGATACTTTACGAGAAATCTACCAGTGTAGCCATCTACCGAAAAAATAATGGATTTCTTTTTCCCCAAACTAATATTATTGCCATAAAAAGATTTATACTCTTCACGAAAATCATTACACCCGGTGGGGTCCGAAAGATAGAGATGCTTGGTTAAAATTTACAAGTACATTTAATTTTCTGCCATATTATTATTAAGGATTCATATTATTCGGGAAAAATATTAAAAATTACACCTTTTTTAGTAATGTAAAGGATTAGTTTACGTGGGAACTGTCATATGGAAAGTGATTCAAAAAATGATATTTCAATTGTCTGCTTAAGTCATTGAAAAAAACAGTTCCCCCCTCTCTCGTTTACTATATTGGTTATCCTTTTTGTTATAATTAGGGCTTAAATTTATATCGGACGGTGTATAAATTTTGGTGCTTCTATTTTTTGAGACCCTATACAAGCATTTGCATACTTTAAAAAAGCTGTTAGCGAATTCTGGTTTTGAAATTTAACCAAAAAAAAAAAAAGATCTATAAAATTTTGCCAACACAGAAACACAGCAATTCTATATGCTATAATATGATCAAAATAAAATGAAAAATATATAGAACTTGAATAAAATTAAACTTTACACTTCATTGCCTTCATAATATACAAATTACATAGCGAGAATATACAACAATGGCACCCAACTGTATAAAGGATATTTTGGTATATGCCACGAGAATAACCTTAAATACTCGTATGCATAAAAATGCTAAATAATGTATTTGCATATTTTTGTATTGTATTATATTTATGCAATGTTATCCTTAAAAAATTGACGGTTTCGCTATCGTTTCAACGCCATCACCACTGGCAATGCCATCACAAATTGATACGAGTACGAGTATACGGCAAAAAAAACGTATTTTTTTTTTACTGCTTTGTTTTTCTTTTCAGTTATCATTACATTTTCTAATGCTTTCTTTAGGTAACAAAAACATTCCTTTAATGGTAAGCGCAAAGGTATTTGAATATGTCACCCAATGGATTATGTGTGATCGTGTGTGTGTTTACATCTATCTGCATTTCAGCATTTATTTATCCATTCTATCTTGTGTATTATGTGAGCGCATTCGTAAATGCATAAGCTCGTTCATTATATATTTATTTATTTATCTACTGTGCGGCAGTGTTATGGCTTTATAAACAGCATAAGAGCGTTTTGCATTTGCATTTGCATAACATATACAACAATACTTGATTTAGAGACTTTATAGAAACCCTCATTTATATAATTTATAAAATACAATAAGGCATCGTAACTGTATGAATACATTTGGATTTTTACAAGGATTCTGCAAAATCATACCTCTACACGCAATTACATCTACGTTTTATACGCTTATGTATGCATAAATCTATGGTTATATGCTTTTCCATGTGTGAATTTTTAGCCTTGCGAAAGCTTCACTTAAAGTGTAGTGGTTAAGCAACATTGAAGTACAAGGAAACATATAATATTGTACAAAAACAAATATAATACGCTTACATTGGAATTTTTTTAGTTCGAAAAGGATACAAGCTGTCACAAGCTTCTATCTATAATATGCGATGAAAAGGTGTGACGATATTAATGCATTCATACACACAAGCAAATTTTGTTACAAAGCCATCCCGCGGGCAAACTTCGTCTTTAATAATTGAATATTTTCGCCACCTAGATGATGTATGTCCTTGTATCTTCGATTTGAAAACTGGTGAAAGATAAAAAAATTTACATTTAGGTAGTTTTCGAAACTCAATGGCAGCATAAACTACTCCATCCGTTGTGAAATGGTTAGACGAATTGAAATCTCAAATAAAGTATAAAATTTTGAAAGGATTAAGCCAAAATGAGGCGCTTTTGTGCTTAGATTCTACATTTCACTTCTATGAAAAAAAAAAAAAAATAATGAGTCAAGCTAAATTCATCTTTAGCGGCCCGTTCGTTGATACCATTTTAAGCACATAATTATTTCATCTTTCAGGTTTTCACTAAAATTTTAACTAAATCTGAACCGTTAGTCCATTTTTCCATATTGCAACAAACACACACATCCATGATATAGTTCGACTCCATTCCAAGCACATTTATCAAAATATCGATGAGGGGCATACTTTTCCAATTTCGGTTTTGAATAATATTTTGCATATTCAGTGCAGTACATTATATTTCTTTGTTAACACATTTTTGGAAAATCGAACATAAATCCTCTTATAACAATTAAAATTATTTTCAACTTTCATTAAATCTTTTGATTTAAGTTATTTCTTGTTAGATCCATATATAAATCAAATTTATATTTATTGTCATATATTTTATATCATAATAAATTTAGATCCAAGAAATAAACTCATTGACTAATATGGGATGAGCACTGGTTTAATTCCCAATTCTCTAGACCACACCCTAATTACACTTGGATTTTGAATGCGGCTGTAATGAATACACGCATAACTTGCAGAGTTTCTGATCTTGTCTCTCTTTTCCTACTTCTTTCTGAGAACCACCATAGCTATGGAAGTTTAAGCGATATATTCTGAGTGTGACGAGTTATATTTAAAGTGAAAATCCAAAAAAATTTGAAAGTTTGATTTTGTAATTCGCATCAATTCAAAGTGTACAATATTCCGCGTACAATCGCAATAGACGTTCAAAAATATATTACAGTATGAACTATTATTTGGTAGACTAAAGCATTGAAGATTATTCGAAAATATTCGAAGAGTAACATAATTAACAGAAGAAGCTTAAGGAGCATACTTAACATTATAGAGAAAAAGTAATGCCTAACGGCTACGCTAAGTAGAAGATAACAGATAAATCCATTAGGCTGCGATTTTTAAATCTAATATTAATTCTGTAAACAAATGTTTTTTCTTCTATCAAACGTGTTGAAAAGTTAATCGTAATTTCAATAAAGAGATAAAAGGCCAATGTCAAGAAAGTATTTCAATAAGTACATGACATGTTGTTAGCAGTTGCTAAAAACATCTTCTATTCTGTATTCTCTCGAAAAATTGAAAATGTAATTTTTGAAAAACATAGTAAGCAGTAAATAATTCTACTTAAATTTCTTTTAAAAATGTTCGGAAAAATTAGGACAAAAGGAAATTAGTTTAATTTATTACATTTCTCGAGTAAGCTTAGAGAGAGAGAGAGAGGGTATAAAATTTTATGATATATGTAAACCTAGACAGAAAATTTATCACGTATTGTTCTTGAGGATAAAAAGAAATATATTCGTAAAAGTAGGCAACTTTATTCATAAATTATTATTCTTTCTTATGGTAAGACATTTTGTCATAATTTAGGGAAAATAAATTTTAATATATTTTTTTCATTCGGAAATAATTCTATGTAAATTTTTATATGCTTACTCCATCCAAAATAACAAACCAAAAAAAAAAAAAATTTTTATATGAAGTGAATATTAATAATATAATAATAATATATAATATATAATAATAAATATATTAATAATAATTTTCGAAATTCTTTTATTCGGAAAGCTTAAGGGAAACGGTTGCCATCACAAAGTAAAAAATGTATAATTAGAAAATAACTGTGTCTACGTTTTGTAATTTGTATGGAAGTTGAAAGAAATTGTTTTCATTTTTCTTCTTCTTTCATGGAGTTGCTCCTTCGAAATATTTCGAAGATAATATATTAAATAATCTATATATTTTAGGGGTAATATACGAATTGCGTGGATGAAATTCTTATGTGAATATTGAAATCTGAATCTTTCTTTGTGCTGTATTTTCTTGTAAAAATTATTTTTGGACGCTTATAGACTGCGTCGTAGATAGAAAACAAAGCCTTCTTCTTTTAAAGTAGTAGTAGTAGTAGTAAAGTAATCCTTGGTAGAGTAAAACATTGAGCTTAACGTAACCCACTATCAAACGAGGAAGTGTATCAAGCATACCAAACTTCTCTTCAATTTATTCGGCTGCAACGGTAGTGTTAATTACTTTGCCTCTTTAAGGGCGTTAAAGTAGATCATTGAAGCGTCAGAATTAAAAATAATTTTGATAATGACAAAGACAACAAAGATTACCATTAGCAACAGTCTTAAGCCATAAGCTTAAAAAAATATTTTGATTAATGTAAGAGTACTCTGAGGTAAGCGATTTTGTTTATCTCAGTAGCTCATTTCGCAGCTTCTTTGATATAAGGCTGATAAATTAACACCACAACTGTAGCTATATTCTCCAGAATTGGGCCTTACCGAGTATTATGTGTTTGCAAATTTCAAAAGAATCCTACAAGGAAAAGTAATTGCATCAAATAATTGCGGGAAATTGTGTACATTTTGGGAACCTTGGCAAAATGGTCTATGAAAAATCATCGGGTTAACAGAGACGCATTCGACTGATTGCATCACTCTTGAAAGACACTAAATCGACCAATAAAATCAACTTTTGAGAAAAAAAGTTTCTTCCATAAGTTTAAGATGTTTGTGGAATGTTTACAAGTGCACTATGAAGGAATTTGTTCCCTCAATTGTAGGTGTATGCAATTGTGCGCGTAATTTCTCATAAAGTTTAAGTACAAGATGTCTAGAGGGGTGTAAAGACTTATTTTAAACAATTTCGGTAAGTTTTGACGAAGGTTTCTTGCTGACTATTGAAAGTTTTTATGCAAATTGAACTTAATTTATTATAATAATAGAAAGAAATATTTAGCAGTGATTGATAATAAATTTTGAAAAACATTACAGTTTCGAATATTTAGTCGAATATTTTTTCATAATTTGAAATATTATAACTGCACGACCACCATCAAAAATATAAAAATTCACACTTACCAAAGCGATACCATTATATATTAATTAAAAATAATCTAGATCGCGTTCTGCTTTCATAACTTCGTTCGACAAAAGCAAAAAATTAAATTCAATACTGCCTCGTAAAATTTCGGTTATTTGAAATGCAAATATTTTTTTTTTATTAAAGAATAAATTAAAGTTTCAAAGTCGCTACTCGTGTGAGCGTTTCCTTTTTATTACTTATACACACACAATTTCAAAAATATACGCCATATGTAAATAGCTAATGGAAAGAAAAATTCGTTGTTATATCCGCTTTAAAATTGTTATCAACTTTAATATCTAACAAAAATCTTAAACTACACGTTCACACTAACATACCGATAACGGAATGCAACATATTATTTGCTTTCTTCTTTCAAATTCTTTGCTGAATGCACTACTAATATAAATAGTTTGCTCTTTTTCGCTTTTCAATGTTTTTTTTTTATCGTTTTGTTGTTCCTGTTGCTTGTTATTTTTATTGTAACATATCAGCATGGTTTGGTTCTACAGACAAAGCAAAGTGAGTGTACGTATTCAATTAAAATTTTTCATACGTCAAACGTTATTATGTCACCAGATTACGAAAACGAGCAAAAGAAAGAAAAAGAGAGAGAGAGAGAAACGAAGAGACAGGGGGAGAGAGAGAACCCACAGCACTTACAACAATAATACAACAAAATTATTTTCCAAATGAATATTTAAGGCGACAGCAGACAAATGCGATTATTTACTCGTTGAAATCATTTAAATTTCATTAAACTTTTCACGATATTATATAAATTAAGCTCTCGCTTCATTACTACTACTACTATTACATGTTCAACATAAAAAGAAATTGTTTAGTGAGATTCTTAAAAAAAAAAAAAATAAAGCGACATTTGTGTTCGGTTTTGTTCGCGTTTAGTCGTCACCTTTCACGCTTAAATTTAGAGGCAAAAATATTTTTAGTACTCTCTTCTGCTCTCAATTAAGATCTTACCTTAGAGCGCGCGAGAGAAGTGATATTAATTAAAATAACTTGGAAGAGGAACAACATTAATTTACACGCATGGCGTTAAATAAAATAATAAACCTTTATTTTCCGCTTTAAAAATACCTTTTTCAAAAGATATGTGTTTAAGTACCCAGTAATAGATGTTTTTAGGTTTTTGTTCATTAAATCTTCTGTTCTCTCTGCGGACAAACATTGCAGAAAATTTTCAGAATATTAATCACCAATATTCCCATTGAAGTCAAAACTCAATCATCGTTATTTTCATTAAAGTCGAACCCGATATTAAGATTTACTATGGTTGTCTAAACATGTAAAAGGAAGTTCAAATCGATCAACCGACAATGAAGAATTTGTTTTACAATTTTATGTTTCAGTTTGAGGGGAAAGTTCAGCATAAGTGAAACATAACTTTTTGTACGCGTCTTGCATATGAAGGTTCCCGTTCGGGCATAAATCAAATGCAGTTTTCTTACTTTGTATGTTATTCTAAAAAAAAAATTCAAAATTTTCTTAAGATGTGCTGTTGAAATTACCAGCTAAATACACGTGACGGTGGACGTAAAGGTCTGACTAAAGTGAGACATGATAGGCAAATAAACTTAGGTACTTTGACAACTGCGAGAAGAGTTGAGTCGTTTAAATCTACATGAAATCCACTAATTGTGGATACGGAATACGTTGGCTGGCAATAAAAAAACCTGTTGAAATAATTGATAATTAAAATCAAATCCATTCCAAGAAGTGTTTGGAAAGTTTTATAAATAATTGAAGTTATATTTCACTTGTTTGTTAAATTTAGTTCTTCATTGCGAGAAAATTGAGATAAATTGTAAATCATTTGAATCACATATACGTCTAGTAAACTAGTTAATATAAGACGATTTACAAAATAAACATTCTTAGAAATAATTTATTTCGTTAGAGTTCATTTATTCAAAAGTAAATTGTGTAGAATTTTGAATAAAATTGATTCTCAAAATATAACGCGTTATGCAGCTATAAACTAGCATAAGTTAAGTTATGCATATGTTTATTCATGCCGTATTGAAAAATAAATAAAAACCCCAAATAAGAAAGAAAATATTCGGAAAAGTATTCTCTTGACAAATAAAATACCACTTTTTCATAGGAGGCTTTACTTGTTGAGGATGAGTAAAACTTGTCATATCAGTTGTATCATCTAGCAACAACTATTAGAGATTCCAGAAGAAAAATTACATATTTGTATCCTGACTGAGATTTTGAACGTATTTTTTGTAATATCTTGTTTGGACCTTGCCATTATTTATAGAATTTAACATTTAAATGCTCTCTCTCAGATATTTTACAAGACTGCATCCTTTTCAGTTAATTTGCGATGCAATAAATCGGCCAAAGCTTGACGGATATTCATTTTCGAAGCTTCAAAATTTTGAATATTTTTCGCTTACGCTCCATCTTTTGCATAGAAAAATATAAAATTACACGAACAGAAAATTTCTAGCATAATAATGTCAATGTGTAATGGGTAAGCTTCAGCATCTTTTTTCTTAAGCTAGTCATACCCTAACTGATGTTTACGTTAAGTTTCGTGCCAATAGAAGTAGTTGAAAAAATTACGTTGAATTTCGTTTAACAAATTGTGACTTTTAATTCTGCTTCGTCTCTTAAATCGGTTCAAAATGATGTATATTTTAAAATGACCTTTTATTGCTCTTTATTCTCTCTTATAAAGTTATTCCTACAAAATAATTTATATATGAATAATATATACAATAAACAGGGCTGCAAAGTCCTATGAAAAATCGTTGTTGTGATGCTCTAGGGTCAAGGAGTTAAAATATGATATCTAAGAATACCACATTAATAAATAATTCTTAAACTTTGCCACGTATATTTAAGCAATAAAATTTTTCAAATAAATTTATTCATGCTGACTATTATTCGCACGTAATTAGCCGTTTAGGAACGATACTTTCGGTATTTGCAATAGAGTATCAAAAATATTAGTTCAATCTATTTGTATGTTTATTTTCACAAAAGAAACTTTTCATGTGATTCCGTGCACTAGTGCGATTTTGTGGAAAATTAGAGATCTACTGTAGAACACATCATAAGCAGGAGGTTTCAGTTTAAACACTTCCATTGGCTATGTCTAATATTTCATACTCACCACCGGTTTCTTAAAACAAATTCGAAAAAATTAAATTTCGATATTGCGTAATGTTTGGTAGGCGTGGCAGATTTTTTCGACTTTTAGAAGATTCAAGAAAACTTTCACGATTCATGGTTACGCGTAAATCGATTTAGAAGCCGTGCTTCTACCAATTATTTCTCTTTCGAACATTCTGAATATTATCGATGTTTTTGCCGTCCAAAGCTGTTAGAGACTGAAGGTTCTCTAAAAGCGTTATATGTTTAGTATGTTAGTGGTGTGTAAAGATATACAACAAAATGAATTAATTCTCCAGTATGCGATAGTAATTTTTCTATAATGAAATGAATCTCAGAAAGCCTAACTAAAAATTTAAAAACTTTGTGTTACAGATTTCACATTCCAAAAATAGCATTGGTATTGTTTTAAAGTAACAAATCCTAGTGTGCAACCCAAAGATAAAAATAAGTTTCTTCCAACCTTTTATAAGCCAAGCAAATATTCAAATCAATAAATTATCAGCTTTGGCACATACTTTCTAAACTCACGATTTTTAAATCATAAAATTCCAAAAGTTTAATCTCATATATATTAGGTATGTGAATACGTCTCTGCCGATATTTTATTAAAATTGAATCTTTTATCTTTTATAAAAGAAATGGTAGGTGAAATTTTGCTTAAAGTATTATTCGTCATTAACCATTACTTCTTTCAAATTTATTACAAAATATGAATTCTGTAAGGGAAGGGCAACTGAGATTTGAAAAATACTCGCAAATAGACTCACTTTTTGAGTACCATTATACGAAGCCATACTCGGTCCGGACAATAAGTCATCATCTACTGTAATTAGAAGGAATAATGTCTGCTAATATAATAGTAGAGTGTGATGCTTCTAAATTTTAATTTATTTAATTGAGGTGTTTTTGTTTTCGACAAGGCTATAAACATTGCCACAATATTCACGTCTCATTTATTTGTGATCTTTTATGGAACTTGGTTTGATTTCAATTGACACAGCCATGACATTTCAAATCTCAAAGTTTCTAGATGTATTCAGCATTAATCGTAGCAAAAGAGCTAACATACTTTACCGTTATGAAAATAATAAATCAATAAACTTGTACGAGTATATTGGTAATTGAGAAAACAAACAAATGAAAACAACAAACAAAATATTTAGAAAAAAATGTATTCATAATTTAATTGTATATACAGAAATTAAAAAAAAAAATTAAATGCTTAGTGAGGTGCAAGAATGGAATTTTATTTTCTATATATAATCAATATTTCTACTAATTGAACAATTGATAAAATGTTATAAATAAGTGATAATAGCGCGTTATTTAATTGACCCGTTGTATGGCTTATACATAGATTCATTATGAGCGATTTAAAAAAAAACTGAGTTATACTAATAAACACAAAAAAAACATTTCTTAAATATATAAAATTAAATAAAAAGTTTGGAAAAAAACAAGTGTACTTAGAGCGACGCATATATGTTAAGAAATATTGTAGAAAGAGATTATAACAAAGAAGTAAAAACAAGAGAGTTCAATTAAATGTTATATATAATAGCATATATCTTGATTGTATCTTTTAAGAGGTTTTAAAAATTTATAAATAAAATAGTAGTAGAATTTTATAAAATTTTCGATATTTTTTTGCAAAATCAATACTATAATCACACCAAACATTTATTTAATGTTATTACAGCCTGCACCGGTTGCGATAAGAAAATATTAAGGTTGTGCATGGATGTGCGTAACACCTAAAAGAACTCAAGAAAGGCCTACCTTTTATTGTGCTGATCGAATGAGAATAGTTTTAATAATTGATTTTTCTCTTTTTGATGTCTTTTTGTGTATTCTTTTTTCATTTACAGATCATGATTCTCGAAGTTTTTTGATAAAGTTCTTTACATTCAAACGTCTTTCCAAAAAGATTTGTATAGGATTGGACCAATTTTACGGTTATTTTTCAACACTCCAGTCGAAAAAATTTTTTTTATATTTTTTACAGAAATCCGTGGAAAGATATATTTTGACACACCACTTGACTAAGTAAAATTTTGCAAGGAATGCGACCATTTTTAGACGCCCCTATTACACGAACATTTTTTGAAAACAATCCTTTATACCATAACAAAGTCTAACTTTTAGTATTTTTTTATGGAAATTGATAGAAATTAGCGAGTTGATATAATAATTTACTGTACTATATGTCCAGACTAGGTATGTTTTCCAAACCCTTTTCCATATAAGAGTTACAAAAAAAAGTAAGCATTTAACATGATAACATGATTTTTTTGATATTTTATAATGAAAATAAATATCCAATTTCATTAAGCAAAGTATAAGTGTAAGGCATTCTATGGTCGGTCTTGGCCCTAGAATAATTCATATTCATTTCTCACAACTCAATGCTTGTATTGAAATTTTATATTTAGTCTTAACATTGAGTTGTGTAAAATGCGTAAAGTGGGAGTATTTTTAGATGGGTTACGCCTCTGTCTTAATTTTAACACCATTTACAACATTTTTAAAGCGCTGGCTATATGCTATATATAATAAAATATATAAAATTATATGCGTTCTTCTTATAATGTTACATCGAGGTTTGTATATAATTTAATGAAGAAATTATTGAAAAATTGCAAATCCAAGACATAAGCTACCTATTATTGTCTTTTTGTAGACAACGAGGATTTTTAATTTTTTTAATATACAAATTTTTTATTTTGAAATAATAATAAAATTGTACCATAATTACTGGCTATTCTCTCTCCCTATTGTCAACAATTTGAATTATCTTTATTTGCCGTTAATTTAAAACTGTCTACAAATTCAATTCTACTTTATTTGTGATATATCTCTCTTGGCTCGCCTTTCTTTTTTTATTATTTATTTTCCTATTCAATTTAATAAATTATATTCAGAAACTTGTTTAACACGGATAACGTTCAAGCATACGCGTATATAGAGCAAGCATACGCGTATATGAGTTCTGCTAAAAATACAATTTGTTTTACAAGTATAATAAAAATAAATATTTTATTTAATCTGGTTGTTGCCGTCGTTTACATAAATAATCTTTTTGGTTGTTTTAAGCGATTTCATATTTATTATTTTTTTTTTTCAGTTTGTTCGCTTTGGTGTTCAGGCATTTCTCGGTATTTTTCCTGCTCAACTGTTTATCATTTTTGTTAAGTGTTATCGCAGCAATGGTCATCTTTCTCTTTCTTAGTTTGCCGTGGTTGGTACCTTTATTTTTCCAAACTTCACTGTCGAGATGAGAGCTATGTCTCATCAGTTTTTTTATTTTATTTTTCTATATAGTTCTGTAAACGCCGTGTCGATGGATAGAGTACAAATTTGTAATTATGTTTGCGAACACAAAGATTTAGAAATAAGCTTCGAAAAACCCATAAGATTTTGCGTCGGTTAGTGCTTGATTGTCAGTCCATTCAATCATTCGTTAATCCGTTCTTCATAATTGTAACTTCTTCATTTGAGATAGAATGCTCAAAGCTAATCCATATGTTCTAAGAAAATGGTCATCAATAATTAACTTTTTACTTTTTGGTTATGGGGCATCCTGAGTATCCAAGAAACGCCACAAGGGCTTCTTAATTTTATTATTTATTTTTATTATATAGTTTGCGGATAAATATCCATTTTTTTTGAATTATTATTATTTTAATGTTCTTTGTTTGTTTGTTTTAGTTTCCTTGATAACACAAACTTTTTTTTTATTAAAGCTCATATCGTATTATTCTTTTAATGCCCAATCAGCTTTATTGAATTTACAAAAAAAAATGTTTATAAACAAAAAAAAGCAATTGTAATTTTGCCAAATTGCTTAGGGGAAAAGAAGTTGCTGACAAATATTTTCATTGGAAGATAAAAGTTTCTAATCATGTGCAATCAAGTGCATAATTGGATGACCTTTACCTTAAATAAATATAAGAAATTTTCGTTCATGGTTGATAAGTAAAAACCGAAACAGTGTGGGAATCGTGTGCCAAATGAAATAAAAACTTCGTACAAACCAAAGATATTTTTTTCTCAAGTTAACTATTTGACTTAGTGGAGTTTGATAAATAATGAAGAAAAACTTCATCTTCATTATAATCATGTAAAATGTGATAAAAAATGTAAAAGAGGTAAAAACGATTGTTTCGTTATTTTTTGTAAAACGCTTCTCAATCCATCTTCGAAAATGAAAAGTAAACATGAAGAGAAATTTTTAATAATATCGTAACATTTACTTTACTTAAAACGATACTTCGTTTCATAAAGATATAACACATTCTTCGAAATAATTAAATAATTAAAAGATTAAAATGTTCTTACGACAATTCTCTATCAAACACTATCTAACTGACGAACACTTGCCAAACATTCATTTACCGAACGTTCAATTAGGCGGTTTTCACTTGCAGTTAGAATTAGTTCCAAATTTACTCTTGTTCATTTCAAAATAAAATTTCCTTCGCTTCAGCTGTTTTATTCTTAATATTAATCGAGGAAAAGATTAAAATGTTCTTACGACGATCCTCCATCAAACACTAACTAACTGACGAACACTTGCCAAATATTCATTCACCGAACATTCAATTAGGCGTTTTTCACTTGCAGTTAGAATTAGTTCCAAATTTTCTCTTGTCCCCTTCAAATTAAAATTGTCTTCATTTCAGTTGTTTTATTCTTAATACTAATCGAAGAAAAGATTAAAATGTTCTTACGACAATCCTCTATCAAACACTAATTAACTGACGAACAGTTGCCAAATATTCATTCACCGAACATTCAAT
>KK351066.1:19759-41980 GCA_000671755.1 Glossina brevipalpis | reverse complement strand
TTGCCAAATATTCATTCACCGAACATTCAATTAGGCGGTTTTCACTTGCAGTTAGAATTAGTTCCAAATTTACTCTTGTTCACTTCAAATTAGAATTTCCTTCGCTTCAGCTGTTTTATTCTTAATACTAATGGAAGAAAAGATTAAAATGTTCTTACGACAATCCTCTATCAAACACTAATTAACTGACGAACACTTGTCAAATATTCATTCACCAAAAATTCAATTAGGCGATTTTCACTTGCAGTTAGAATTAGTTTCAATTTTTGTACTTGTAAGTAACATACAGGTTTGCTTAGCAGCTGGCTTTGCTTAGTTGGCTTCTGGTTAAAAATTTCTATCTAAGTTGTGATCTAACATTTTGTTCAATAATATACACGAACGTTCTAAACTTTCCTAAACTCTGAAACATTTGTGTATGAAATAGATTATGTCAGAGAATCTGTTCGTTAATATTGTTTTCTCACTCTTTGTGCATCTCTGATGAACCTAACAAATATTGCTGATCATTTCGTTTAATTGCACAATAATTCTAAAGAACAGATGTTTTTCAAAAATTTGCAGCCCAAATTACAATTCACAAAATTTTTATTTTTGTTTATTTATTTATTTGTTTATAATAGGATATTCACATAAGCCCCCTTGCAAAACTGCTTATACGTCATTTTTATAGGAATGACAATGTTTATTGCGCTGTGAACTGCATATCTTTTATATATTTCAAAAAATCTCACAAATTATTGAGAAGCATGAAAACTAAAAAAAAAATTTTATATTTTAAGAAATCTTCTAAATAAAAATAGTTTTATTTTTTCAAATCCATCTTGATAAAATTTCGCTTTAACTAAAAAAATGTTAAGTTGATATAAACGCTTAAAAAATTTCTGCATATTAGGTACGCAATAAGTATAAAAGGATTTTTATATCCTTTACCTTTATCCTTTGAATGGCAATAACGTCCCTCACAATAAGATTGGAAAATATCTTGGCTCACATGTTGACCAAAGATTAACTTTAAAAAATCATATAAAAGCTAAACGTTATCAACTTGTCTTAAAAACCAGACAACTCTATTGGTTAATTTGTCCAGACTCCCAACAAGTCCTATGGTACACAATTTGCGGAGAATAGGCAGCAACTGTAACATTAATTTTTCAAAAATATTTCATTCAAGTATCTTAACAGGTTCCAAGTATCTTAACAGGTTGAAAAAGGTATTACATTTAGAAAATAATTTATTATTATTTCTTAAATTATTTTAATGAATTCTCGAAGTTTATATAGTTGCTTTCTAGAAATATAAACCTCTATTGTTTTGTTATATATATTCCAATGAGAGACATTTACCTCTGTTGTTTTCCTCTCACCTTGCCATCACCTTTACTTATTATCTTTTTAATGAGAAGTTTGCGTCATAGACAACAAATAATATTTTTGCATAACACTAAAATCATAATATGGAAACTATGTTTATTTTCAATTAAACTTTCATACACTTGTTCTAATGCCTTATATTTCAGATAAGAGCCATATAGATTTATTGGTGTGCTGTAGTTTGCTTCTGTGAAATGGATCATGTGGAGAATTCATTTCTTTTCTTTTACAACAAATGCACCTTCACACTAGTCGAAGAAGCTGAGTTGCATTTATTTATGCATACATTGAAGCTACCGAACGCCTGCTTATCAGTCGTTCGTTACTAAACAGCTTCAGGTCTCACAAAGTGAGATAAAAAGCTATATATTAGTTTGGGGAAAAGGTAATCCATTATTTTCCAATTCGAAATGTTAAATAAAGTCCTGAAGTTCTTATAAGATTGGATGGATTACCTTTTCCCCAATCTAATATGTATTATTAAGAAAATCATAAACTGCAACAAATTTGATAAAATCTATGAAAGAGAGGAAATTTCTACCTAAAAGACACATTTGCTGCTGTCAATGAAAGCGAACATTGACAAAGAATTCCCGCGAATCCCAAGTGCAAAGTATTAGCAAGCATAGCAGAAATGGACGCAGTATTTATGATATTTGTAAGGTTTATAAGCAGAGCATTTCGTTTAGAAAGAAGTGAGTTGATTAAAAAAATATTTGAAAAGCAGCTAAGCATTAAAGAAGTAGTTCTTTTTAACAAATTCGATGCGGATTTGATCTAAAGGGAAAATAGAAACAGACGGTTTTGTAGCAATATATATATATATATATATATATAGCCGAAGATGACCGCTTTGCCTAACTTAACAAAAAGGCTACTTTAAAACTCAATACAAATATTGGTCTTGACTAGTTAGAAGTGTTCAATACAACCATTAATTAAAAAACTGTGTATTGAAACAACCTATGGAAAAAGTTCGGTTGATAGGAATGGCAGTTTTATTAATAACAAAATATTTTTATTATTTACATAACGATTTAATTTGCAAGGCCTTAAAAATGATTATAACTTCATTGGTTATTTGAATATAGTTCCGTTTGAAACAAAAGGTGATTCTGGCAAGTTTTAAATTTTATTTTTGAAACTTTTTATTTCAAATAGGTATTTACTCTGGAAAAATTAATTTTTTTAAGTAAAAAAATCAAAAGTTAATAAAAGTTTATGAAAAAAAAAGACGGGCACATAACAGCTATGTTTTAATCTCACATGAGTTATTTCTTAAGAAAAGATACCACCCGGTTTTCAGAAAATAAATTTTGTTTTGTTAGCTTAAATGTCAAGTATAAATAGTCAAGAACCATATAAGATACTTTGAATGTTGTAAGCAGTATGACTTCAAATATTTCCATTTTATCGTTCGAAATATTTACATTTTTAAAAAAGCATCAAAGATTGGATGTTCAAAAGGAAAAAAAAGCTTTATTTTCTTCTCTTGAAAAAGGTTTCCTTCCAAGTAAATATGAACACTGGATAAGAATATTTCAGTAAAATTGCCATCTATAATAGAGGTAATTTTTGTTTTGATGCTGGTTTTCCTTCTAAATATTAATTTGGCAAAAAACGACACTAATAATAGTGTAGTCGACAAGTTATTAAGATATAGAATATGTCTTCTTCCACAGGCAAAATATTAAAATAAGGTGAATGGCTGCCCTTGTGACACGTGAATAAGGCATGAGGCGCATAATATTTTTGAATTACTTTATAAGAATTTATCATTTAAGTACGTTTGGTAAGGACGGCTGTAACTTATTGAGAAAAATATTTTTGGTTTCACTTTCTTTCGATGTGACTATATGGGACTCGAAAGTAATAAAAGCTAAGTGCCAGGCAGTGACCTGAATTCAAAACATGGCAAAATTTTTACTTTTTCTGACCAGTGAGTGTCCTCAGCAAAAATTAAACTGAAATTTGGAGAAATTTCATGTTAAGTTAACAACCAAATTTATTTTGAGACGTTCAGTTATGGGTTAATTGTCATTTTATATTTTACTATAAAGTTACTTCTAATAATAGCTATTCTAATATTCTAATAACAATCATATAGGAAAACGTTCAAAACACTATCTCCAACGATCTATAACTAATAATAAGCAAACTACATATGATTGTGAAAAATAAATAATGCAAATTCCAGTTAAAACTGCCTGTTAAAAATCTTGCTTGTCAGTAAACTTTACATATTAAAGAGCGATCTAAAATATTTTAATCAATTTCAAAAGTCCCTTATGAAAAATATCTTATATCTCAAGGATTATGTACAAAATTTCCTCCGATTATTAAACTTCTGTGTTTCGAGTGAAGTGCCTGTTGTTGTAAAGCATTTGGATTATTATATTATGAAAGTAGCTCATAACGAGCGAGTAAACAACACCTCCATAATTCTATGTTATCATTAAGACATTCTATAAAAATCATAATAATGAATCAAGAGCATTTGATACAGTCATGCAAATCTTTTCGTTTCAAATGAAAACATTATTATTATTTAATGCTAATAAGATAATAAAACGTAATAATAAGTAAATAAATTATAATAAGTAAATAAATAATGAAATTTTTATTAAAATAAAAATTAATTTATTTTCATAACAATTTACACTTAAATTCTGTAGGCACGTTATCAAGCACGTTTTGCACATCACGTAGATGTTGGTCTATTCATTTTGACAGAAGAATTGTAACAATCAAAACGAAGTTTTAAAAACAATATAACGTATATGCTCTTCATTAATATCATAAACGCAATGGCTATTTTGTCCGGTACCTTCTGAACGTCTGCGTAATGTACACGATAAACTAGGAGCAACTTTACCTTCAAGAGAAAGGAATAGAAATTTTCAATACAGTTCCCATAATATTATAGTACAATGAAAAAAATCGACCACGCTTGTCCAATATTATATATAGTGTACCCAAATTAATTTTTTTTTTTTTTTTTGAAATAAAGTTGAAGTTTGTATATGTTTCGGTCTAAGCGTAATACAATTTTTTGACGTTTTATTGCTTTTTTTTTCACAAAGAAAACGTTTATAACGCGTCGCTACACACAATATACTTGAACTGTACGCTTTCACAGGATTCATTGGGGACGGAGGAATGTACGTATTTTAGTTTTTTCGCTCAGCACATATATACATATACTTCATGTGGACATTCGTTCGTTTGTTGGTTAAAGTAAGAGCGTAAAGCTCATAAATTTTTGTTTGTGATTCTCCTCAGTTATAAATGCACATATCTATATTTTATATTAAGTTTTGCATAGATTTAAGTTTCATCTCAGTTTTCAAACAATTAAATCTTAAAAGTCACCACGCACAACACAGCAACCAGTAACCAATTCACCAACTTATTGTTTGTTTATTGTTTGTTTGACAATCTTATTACGAAAAATATACAAATCTCTCTAAATGTATTTTAAAATATTCATTGAATTTTTTTTTTTTTTTCATAAATATTTTATTTACCATTCTGTATTTACGTACAGTATTAAAGCCTTGAGATTTTCGAGGAGAATTTTTCTATTTTATCAATAGCAACACAAATTCGTCAGTATTGTGGATTCTTTTCAAATATAGTTGCTATAGACAGCACTTGAGGAGAGTATTTTATATTTTATTGATGATATTTTTTAAAGACTATAAATAAAGAGAAAAAAAAAAATAAAAAAGTCATGATGATATGATTCTTTAAGCCGATTTATCCTTCATTCATTTATCACAATTTGTTATTACGATTTACAAAAATTTAAACGCGCCCATGCTAGATTAAGCTCGATTGATATCTGCGCATTAAGTGTTAAGGAAGCTGCTATTCGCCCAAAAGCTGGTTTTGGTACTTTAAAACCGAAACAGTCGTGAAAAAGAAATTCAAGAATTTGAATACCTTTTTATAAAACAACTCAAGATTTGTTAAAAACAAGAAATGCGAAAATTCTATATTTTGTGCTTTATTTTCTTAATAATGAATTATGTGACATTAGTTTTAGCTGATCTTATCCTCTTAATTTTTAAGTAAATAAAAACTATATTATGCTAGAATATTTATGAGAACATAGGTGTCAAGGTGTCTTCGAAAGCAAAGTCCGTATCCTTTCCAATATTAAAAGACAAAAAAATTTTTTGGAAATAATAAGAGAACTAAAGCTTTCCGGGATATTAAAACTATCATTGTTTCTATATATCGGATCTATTTCCTTTTTATGTCAAATCTACTTGAAAAATTGAGGCAAAAGGCATTCGGTATGAAATGTTCAGCTCGTTTTAAGCATTTGTAATTCTCAAAAATGTTTCGCACGCAATGAATTAAACGCTATACAGTTTCTATCGCTTAAAACTAAAATATTGCGCCTCGCTCACGAATTTGTTTGGAGGTTTGGATTTATTCTCTTAAATTCTTTATAGAATACATATGATTTGAAGTTCAGATACTTAAACATAATTAGTAGATGTCCTTGGCTTATTCAATACAATGGAATCCTTAAATGCGCTGTGATATCCCTATAATGCTTTTACAATTTTTAATATCTTCAACTCATACGTTCACGGAAAATTCTAGGATTATAAAAGTGTGCTTTCTAAGCAAAAGAAAAATTCTTTTTTCTTTCTTTTTTCCTCAATTGTATTAAACGGACATCAGACAATTACATAAACAATTTAGAAACTGTTTTTAATACCATTTTTGATATCAAAATTTCAAATCAAAGCGTTCTCCTCCTCAATATCATAACCAAGCCAAATAAATTCTCTATGATTTTATATGAAAAAAAATATTATTTATATATATATTTTAACAATACAATTAAATTTTTAAATTAGAGAAAAATCATTGTTCACAATATTACGCGAAAGTTGAGCAAATAATTATTAAATAATATTGTTATAGTTTTCTGTATAAAAGAAATAAATTCTTTGAGAAGCCACAAAGTCCATAGGTTAAGCGCGTGGCTTTTAAAAAGCAAGTGCACAAATCATGCGTTACTAATTTATAGTCAAGCGCTCATTGAAACAATTCAGGTGGATTTATTTATTTTTCATTTCCCTTTTTTTTTTTCATTAACAAACACAGAAAGTGAGAAGCAATTTTAATGTAATTAGTACGAAAGTAATTTAATCGTATCAGTGTAGTCTGCGGTAAATTAATATTTTATACATCAATGCAAAAATTTTAAAAATTTTTTGTAAGAAGTGAATTTTTAAAATTTCAATAATAAACTTTCGATGCATTAAAAAATTAAAAAACTTTTTTGTTTTTACCGAATACATAATGCGTGCAAAATTTTTTTAAATTCGTTACAGACACACTCAACTTTCTAAGTACTCCTTCTAAGCAACCGAATTTAAACGACTTGGCTACGTTCCACATTTGTCTAGCGGCTCGTATTTACAGATATATGAAATGTGAAATATGGCTCAAATATTCCTAATTAACAGCTTCAGGTCAAACTTGAAGATGGACATTGTATGTCCACAAGCTCGTTTGCAATAGTTAGAACATTGAATTTATAGAAATTAACCTAAAATATACTTTTAGTAATAACAATTAAAAAGCATTTAATTATAAATTAACGCATACATTTTTTTTCGCAAATAAGATTTTTCACAGTTTTCGCTAAAGAATTAAATAAATTAATTCAGTGCAATTGTCATCAATCAAACAATCGTAACAAACAAAAATAGAAGAAAATTTTGTAAAATAACGAAATTAGAGAGAGCAATCGTTCGCTATGTTTAACTGTTTATTTCACCATTTTGTTTGATCTTATCATATGTAAAATATTCACTCGTGTGAAATTAGCAACAAAAAATTTTTGTTTGTGTCTTTGCTAAAAATGTCTTTGCTAAGATAATTGATAATAAAGCGGCATAGAAAAATAAACAAAATACTTACGAAAACTAAACAAAAATAGAAAATATAAACATAAATGAAAAACAAAATCATATCTTATGCTATAAAAAATATAAAAAAGAATTATTGTTACTATTCATCATGAACAGTGCGCTTGTAGTTTGACAAAAATTACAATGTAAAAACCACGTTATAAAAAATTTTTAAGCAATAATGACTCTCCAGTTTTTTGATATATGTTAAAGGGATCTAAAAGTTATCAGAAAAACCTAACTTCAAAGTAGAGGACATCATAGTCGAATGTGTCCATATGTACCATTCCCCATATACATGAAACACTTAAATCGATATAAAAAATTTTTAAGAAATA
Organism: Glossina brevipalpis; assembly: GCA_000671755.1. NCBI lineage: Eukaryota > Metazoa > Arthropoda > Insecta > Diptera > Glossinidae > Glossina > Glossina brevipalpis. Next base: position 34,329 of record KK351066.1, on the reverse strand, counting down.
ATACACCTCCAGTTTTTTGATATATTTTAAAGGCTTTAGAAAGCTATCAGAAAAACCTAACATCATGAAAGTGACCATATGTACTATTTCCTATACGTTTATTTTTTTAAAATAAATGTTAAAGCTACCTAAATAAGCAGCTCTTTTTCTTTTATTACTAAACAACGATATGACGCAATGTAACGACGAGTTCAAAAGATTATGGAATTCTTACCACATGGACTTCATATTTCATCAGAAACATATTTGACGGATAACGAAAGAATGCGGTGGGTAACGCTGGACAATGCTTCAAATAAAATTTATTTTATAAAATTTTTGGTTTTTCTTTTTTGTTGACAATCGATACTGCAAGACCTTTTGAAACTTAATTACAGAAGCATTAACAGTGGCATTAAGTGGTACCCAAAAAAAGTGGCACCCTAAAAAAATGGTACCCAAAAAAAGTGGTAACCTGAAAAAGTGGTACCCAAAAAAGGGGTACCCGGTTACCCTAAAAAAGTGGTACCCAAAAAAGTGGTACCCTAAAAAAGTGGTACCCTAAAAAAGTGGTACCCAAAAAAGTGGTACCCTAAAAAAGTGGTACCCAAAAAAGGTGGTACCCTAAAAAAGTGGTACCGTTGGCATATCTATTATCATCCATTTTTTTTCCTTAGCAGTGTCTGTAATTAAATTTCAAAAGGTCTTGCAGTGCTGATTGTCAACAAAAAAGAAAAACCAAAAATTGTATAAAATAAATTTTATTTCAAGCTGCATGATGAATATTGTTAAATAATTTTTTTTTATATTTTTTATAGCATAAAACATGATATTGTGTTTTATTTATGTTTATATTTTCTATTTTTGTTTAGTTTTCGTCAGTATTTTGTTTACTTTTCTATGCCGCTTTATTATCAATTGCCTTAGCAAAGATACGTACCAAGTGTGAAGTTAGCCCCTTTTTTAGCAAAGAGAAAAAAGGGGGCCAAACAAAGGAGGGCTAACTTCACACCAGTAAATATTCATCATATAAAGCGGAAATCTGTTACCAACACTGCGTTCTTTTTTTGTTTCCTATTATTAAAAGCACAAAATGTACTAAATTTATCATTTCATTTGTAACTCTTGAAAAAATCTACGAAAATTCCAAAAGCTGCCGCACAGTCTAATGGATAAGAAGCTCGACTACCAGGACTTAATTACCAGATCATAAACTGTACTTTATGTATACAATGGGTGTGCTATAGGAAATGTCTGATCTGTGATGGCATAACAATAAATTATAGTAGGTAGCATTTTGAGTTCTTCTGGACAGCCTTGATAAATGTTTATATCTACTACAGGCTGAGTTTTGATATTTTATTTACGATGATGATACTAAAGTTCAGCATTTTGCGTCCCAACATCAAATAATAATTAGATGTGTGGACACAGATGGGTAGACAAAAGTGATCCCAGAATACTCAAGTGGTCGAGACATGGTTTCTAAAGTGTTTCTGACGTACATTACGCAGATTTACGAATGAAGGAAGTAGTTTATTCGATTGTTTTGGTGGTACATATAAGAAACAGATTTCAATAATATATTGAAATATTTATGTAATTTCTATTTATCGGAAGTTGCCTCTTTCTCACTCTTCTTTCTCCTCGACCTTTACTGTGTTTATGCACGTATAGGCGCAACATTCACTGATCATAACCAAGTGCATTAATTTAGATCGCTGAAAGATCTAAAAGCATTCTAGCGGATTTTTATTAATAAATTTGAATATACTTTGTTTTTATTGACATCAAACATAAATTTGTAAGTTGTCTCATCTCGACTCATTTTTAGAGATTTCAAGTTCTTTTAATCAAGTTAAGTTTAAAATTCAGTTAATTAAGTTGACTCGCAATTAACAAAAATAAGTTATTTATATGTTTACCACTTAGTGTTTTTCCATTTAATAGTCTTTCGTATGCTATTATATATATATATATATTACTTTTCGATATAGTTGTCTTAAGGAAACATGTTAGGTTACTCATTAAGCATGCCATATTAGCTTAGATGTGCTGTTATCGAGGCTATGTTAATGTTAGGTTCATGTCACAGGACGCGAACGTCTGCAAAGATTGAAAGCATTCCAAATTATATAAATGTCTTCTGATTGAATATGATTTAACTATTATAGCGGCATGTTTGATTGGGCGGCATGTTTGATTGGGAACGTTCAGTACGTCTTATTTCTGCATTTTAAGCTCTAGGATGTTCCCATTAAGTATGCTATTTTCCCTTTATACCGCGTGTATACGTGAACAGTGCAGCTTTTCCCTTTGGTACTATAAATCGCTCGTAGAGAGTAGTAGTATTGAACATTTACAAAATTAAAATTTTACTTGTCTTTGGTTGGAAGTCCAAAAACTCAATAAGTTCACATTACTAATATAGAACGTAACCATTTCTTTTCATCTCAATTTTAAATGAAGATAGTTTAACTACATATATTAATTAAAAAACATTGTCTTCCTTTTGTTGTGTGTTAGTTACAAACAAAACTTTAAAAGGTACTGTTATATTTTTTTTATTAAACGATGTTATTTTTATCTTTGCACAGAGAATTACATTTGCAATTCTTTTATGTACACTCAATAAAACATATTTTCAATTAGTTTCGACATACATTTATGAGAAAAAACCAAAAAGCAGACGTGTGGTATATAATCAAAAATATACGATATATAAAGCTGATTATATCAAGTTTTAAATGTTTATATATATGTTATATATGTTTGTTTGATTTATTCATACATCATTCTCTGATGTTTCATTATCAACTGAAATAATTGCAAGCAAATGAATCATGTTTGACATCTTGTTGATGAAGGGTATCCGATATTCGATTCATGTTCATTAAGTGATACATTTTGTTTAAATTAAAAGATATGATTTACACTTAAATACTTAACTTGTTTTTACACTTTCAACGAACGTATTTTTATTTTGTTTTTTCAGGTCAATTTTTGTTTTATATACATATGTATGAATGCGAATTCTCTTTCTGTTCTGTTGATATATATATGTTTAAATACGCGAAATTGTTTATTTTTAAAAATTTATTTATTTTGTTTAGTTAAATGTACAGCTAAAAACGATATATTCAATTAGATTGAGATTATTTCATTTTCAAAGAGAAAGAAAAGTGAAATAAATTATGTAGAAAAAATTAAAAATTAATTTCGTAAGGGTTACTTAAAAATGTTGTTGCTCTTTGTGGTTTTCTAATTTAGTATTCGTGGATACAAACACAGCTGGTTAATGTGAAATATACAATCAAAGCATAAATAATAACAAAAAAAATCGCCGCTGTGCAAAAAGCAAAATTAACAATAATGTCTTATCAACAATAACAACAAAAACAACAACAACAGAAGCAAACATCTGTTTACTGTACTGTATATATACAATGCCGTGTAATCCCTTCAAATGCTATATTATACTATAAGCGCAAGTATATACAATATATATATATTCATATATATATATATTTGTATATATATATATATATATATACATAAATAAATAAATAATATATATATATATATAATAATATATATTTATATATATATATATATATTTATATATTTATTTATATTTATTATTATTATTTATATTTATATATATATATATATATATTTATATATTTATTTNTTTATTTATTTATGTATATTTATATATATATATATATATATATATATATAACTAACTCTATATCTACACATATACTTATGCATGTACCTGCACTACCGCGTCTTCATACCAAAGATGGTGTCTGCCTACTTACAAATGCACCAAGATAAACTTTTAAATTCTTGAAGAGGGAATTGTTTCACTTACGATTGCCTTCAGTAATAGCGCTTAATGCGGGTGTATAAAATTACTGTTACAATACAATGATTTTAAATTGAAAAGCAAAATACAAAACGAAAAAAAAAGGACTTTGCAAAATATCTCAAAAATTTATATATGAAACGTTGTGTTTATGCTTTTGTTTATTTAGTATTTATATTACGTCTTTTTATGATTCTTTTAATGATTAACTTACACTATTTTTAAAAATATTTTCACTTTAATATGCTATTATAACACACATTAACTATATCAATTCAGTAAGTTTTCTTTACAATTTAAGTAGCGCATCGTTTAATTCTTGAACTCTCTTATGTTCTGAAGTAATAAGAAAATATTTCTATTGTCATAATTCAAAACCATTAAATATTTGTTTTATATTGTTTTATATTAATTTTTTTTTTTTTTCAATAACGCGATTTGTTATACGGTTTTTCTTTCAACAATAATATATTTCCTTATATTCTGAATTGCATCCGCACTGACAACGTATTCTTGTACAACTGAAGTATCTTTAACGGCCATGCAGTCACAATCAGTGAGATATGCTCAATCATGTACCTAGAAAATAAATGAGTAATTTCAATTAATAATAATAAGTTTGGTCTCACAAATGCAGAAAAAAAATCTCTTTCTTGGACAATTCTGTGAGAGTTCAACCACCCGCTATTTTGTAAATGATTTTTGCCCTCGTTTTGTTGACGCTCGCTCTAATATATGAAAACTTTTTGTTAACTTTGAAGAGTCGACTAAAAAAAAATTTGTACTCTTTCCAAATGAGAGAGAGAGAGTCAAACGGAAAGAGAGACAAAAGTATAGGAAGCCGGAGAGGGAGAGAGAGAGAGAGAGAGAGCGTGAGAGAGAAAGAATTTGTTTGGATTGCAGTTTTTATTTTGTTTCTGCATTCTATTTTCTCAAAAACCGGAACGTCATATGCGTGACACTTGCCACATGACTCTACTCTATCTATATAAATGGAAATCGAAAGTTTTTTCTAGGGACATTTATACAAGATAAACTTTCTAATATTTCACTAGAATATATTTTTTTTTTTTTTTTTTGAGAAATTTTCTTTGCCATGTGTTCAGTTTACATATTCCATTCGACAATAACAGAGAGAGTAGATGATGTAACAATATTAACATTATTTTATATAACGAAATCAATCTCGTTACGGTTTTCTTATAATAAGATTTGAGTATTTATTGTCTACTTCAAGGCTTAATACCTGAAAAAATTTCAATTGTCGATATTAGCGCGGCGTATATGTGCGTTGACAGCTGTTATATATATATATATTTAATTGTTTTTGTTAAATTGTTTTCTATTAGGTTGGCGGGAAAGTATTTTAAATAAAATATTTGAATGCAAGATGCTAGATATGTTCCTCAGTCGATTTCCTTTGTAATTGCTATAGTGGTTAGATGCAGCTTACTCTACAACATGGTAGACAGAGAGAGACTCTGAAATCTCCGAGATGAAATTTAGCATACCATCCTTGACAGGCCCGAACATTTACAATTTATCATTCTATAACATATCACATAAATTTCTGAAAGCTAGCGATGCATTGCTTCCTTTTTAGAATTCATACACAAATACAATAACTTAACTACACCTTATCGAATGCTCCTTTGCTCAGTTAACTGTTGAAAAGCCTTAAAAGTAGTTCTTTTGTGTGGCACTAAAGATACACTAATTAATATAAGACAAGTAACATGATTACAGGCTTACAGGCAAAATTAAGAAACAGGTGATTGCTTAATCCTTCTACATTCGTCTACACCCTTTTTTTGTTTTTTAACAGGTGATTGCTTTGTACTTAGCCACAATGCCTTGTTTTGAAAACAAAAATTGAAAATCATGAATGAAAATGTTAATAAATTTGAAATGTATTTAAATTTAACTGTTTATTAATTCATTTATTGTATTTTAGAAACAAAAACAATTCATAAATAATAAATTTACTGCATTATGTAAGCGCCTGCATTCATCTACTCCTTTTTTTTTCTTTTTTAACAGGTGATTGCTTTGTACTTAGCCACAATGCCTTGTTTTGAAAACAAAAATTGAAAATTATGAATGAAAATGTTAATAAATTTGAAATGTATTTAAATTTAATTGTTTATTAATTCATTTATTGTATTTTAAAAACAAAAACAATTCATAAATAAGTAAAACAAATTAAAACAACAACAAATACCACCGTTAGAAAATCAAAATATTAAATTATTAGAACTAAGTGCCGGTTGTCGTCTTTAAAGGGTTTGCTTATCGCTCGGTATTTGCTCACTTCTTTGTTTGCATTTTCTATCTAAGAAGAAGAAGAAGCTTTTTGCGAGCTATTAGCGTTTCACTTTTCAGTTTTTTTCGATGGTTTTAAAGTATTAAAAATAATTACTTGATCTTCTCTTTTAAATGCTGATTTATATTTTCGATCTTGCGTGTTGTGCTGAATATTTTGCGATTTTGAAATACTTTGTTCAGATTCACCATTAGTATCATCATTTAGTAGGCACGATAACTGCAACTTTATTACACAAATTTGCACTATCTTGGCTTGGAAAGCCATTCACCCAATTCAATGTTAGCAAAATCATTTCCCTTTTTTCTATCTGACTCATCGCTTTCAGTGTTAATTCCTTTGCCGTGTTTTAAAGATATTTTAATAATTTTCTTTTGAGGCAATATATTATTCCTTTTAAAAATAATCTGATTTTTTGTATAAAGTAAATCGCTACACGCACTTTGATTTAATTCATTTAGTAAACCTTCCATTGAGATAGCACCGACACGATGAATACTGGTAGCCGTATTAGAATTAGTTGCAGATGATATTGAAGCAGTATTAGGTTGATTTAAACGTGTAGCAGATGTCGCTGTTAATTGTTAATTAAGCGAAAGTGCAATGAATTCAATTTCAGGCATTTCTATTTAAAGAAAAAAAAAAAGATCGGATCACGATATATTTTAGAAAAAGTTTAGTTTTTAAATATTTTATATTTTTTTCACAAACCTGGTTTTTCCAAACCGGTATATTTGTTTAAAACAAATTGTTACAGCAATTTGTCTACTGTTATATCAAGAAATTGAGGCTTAAAATCAAAATGTACCTAAGAAATTGTTATTTAAAAAAAAAAAAAAAAATTAATTATATAGAAAATATTTTAAAATAAAAAAAAAAAAAAATTATCAAATTTTAAAAGCTCATCTGTTCCACCATATCATGATTGTTTTATAACAATTCCCAGTAAGTAGAAGGGAATTTTTTCATCTGACGCAAATGCACTTCTTCGATTTCTTGGAAACGCTACAAACATATATAAAAATGTATTTTTTTTTTTTTTTTTTTTTTTTTTTTTTTTTTTTTTTTTTAAATATAATTTTAATAACACTTACTTTACAGGTCTGTGTCATACGTCTTTCAAACTCATTTTTAATAGGATTATGTTTCTTCAGTAATACCTTATAGTCTTCCTGCAATTTAAAAAATCTTTAGTTTTGTTTCCAATTTTTCAATATCTTTTTGCGATGCATTATCCTTACGTAACTATACGAGAGAACTTTCTTGCAAACCTATAATTTTCTGTTTTAGATATTTATTTTTTATAAATTTATTTCGGTAAAAAGTTTAGAAAGCTTTGCTTTAAAACTTTGTCTCATTGACATAACAGCAAATTAAAAGTACTCTATTCACTTTTATTGCGTAATATATTTTTCTAGATAGCGGGGATGAATAATATTTTAAATATACATATATATACTCTTACATATTTGTTTGTATTATATATAATATATGTATTATATATTATATAATACCACAGCTGTGGCTGAGTTGTTAAGAAGCGCTTCTAGCAAGTCATCAGTACACTTGGATTCAAATCCGATTGCGGTGGAGTTTTCCATAACACCAATCCATTAAAATAATAAATACACCAACGAGCCGATAGCCTGTATTGCTAAGTGCTCAATAGATTTATCTAGTCTAGGGATTAAATTCATTAGTCTAGAATATTATAATAATAATAATATACATTATAATATTTATAATAAATTATCTACTGTATAATGCACTTTTGATATACCACTTACGGAAGTTCCGAATATTTAGTAAGATATGTTGTTGTTAAGTCTAAATAGATTCTAGATGTTGGACGCTAACTGCCGTGTATTAACTCATAACCTTACCAAGGTGCTTCTTCTTTTGATATTATTCTTATAATAAATAGAACCACGGAAAATGAAAAATCAGTTTTGCTGTAGCAAGCAAGCATCTGTAGTTAGCAACTCGTAAAATTTGTTGTCAATGGCAAAAGGCATACTTGGATTACTTTCAAACGTATATTAAAAATGCTTACACATTTGTCCTTTTGATATAGCAGGCTTTTCAAATACATTATCGTCTACAGTCAGAGCTTTTGATGCGTGCTGCCAACTACACTTCTTCTGAATCAATAACTCTAGTCTAATTGATTTGCCTAAGATGTGATTATCAGTCTTAGGGTTTTCTAGCACCTAAGAGATGTGATTCAAAAATCAGCAAAGAATCTCAAAGCGATCAGACTTTGTGTCTAATAAATGATTTGATAAAATTCATACTTAGTGTAAAAAATTGAATTGGATAAAAGCTCAACAACATACGATGTAAATATTAGCTTGGGGAAAAAGAAATCCATTATTTTCAAATTCGAAATGTTAATTAAAGTCCTGAAGTTCATATAAGATTGGATGGATTTCTTTTTCCCCAAACCAATATTTCAAATGCAGTAGCATTATTGAAGATTAAGCACAATCGCTAACAAAGGATCATGTAGAAGCATGTAGAAATCATGTAATCTACCTGTGCCCTGTCAAATAAGTTTTATACTAATCCTCGTACAATCTTAATTTTTTAGCTTTCATTGCATATATTATAACTACCATTATTGATGCCAATAAAATACACACTATATTTTACGTAATTTCGCATCATAATTAATATCGATTCGCATACATGATTTGCTGTCCACGTAATCTTCTTATAATGTGTTTTATATAAACACAGTTATCGTTGTCTGCTGTTTTACATTATAGGTTAACAGTGTACAAGACGCGTGTGTGAAATATATGAAATATATATATAGAGATATGAGAATAATCGCATTCGCATATACTACGCTATGTACTAAATAGCAAAACAAAGCTTTCGCTTTTGTAAGCTGAAAATTGAATTTGCTTTTATCATAAATTTAATTAGTGGTGATATTTTATTTTGTCATCTATCTTTTACTTTCATATTTCTACAACGAGCTGCCGTATAGCCAAGTATATTAAGTCGACGTACCGGAGTTGAACACCCAGTGTGATAGACCGAGCTTTAATTACGAATGATTTGTAGTCATATATATAGTGAGTGAGTGTTCGGTCGGCAAAAGTAATAATAATTATCGATCAATTATACACCTTGTAGACTCTCTCTTTTCTGTCATTCTCTACACTTCCTTTTCACTATCATCGTGTATCAATATAGGTGATATCTCTTGGGTGATTAATATATAATTTTCATAGAATTTCTAATTTTGCAGTACAAAGTAAATAGCAAGCAGAGTCTACAAAGAATGCGTAAAAATTTTAAAATTCACCCTATATATCAATCAATCAAGGCAATATTTTGGGATGCAATATCACTATGCACAAAAATTCGCACTATAAATTTTCAAAGATCTACAAATTGATGAAAGCACAAATTGATTATTATTCGTTTCTTTGCAACGTTTTATTCGATTTCATCGGCTCTTGTTTGAATTGAATTTATAAGAATGGAAGCGTTGCTCAAATAATCTATAGGTGGACGATTAAAACAAGAGTTAGAACATCCAAGTTCGGTCTTTGATAATTTACCGACATTTTTCTCTAATTATATAACCTTTTCCGTAAACGGCGTTTCTTAGGCCTGGATGTACTCAAACTTCAAAAACACTATGTTCCACTGCGGGCGGATAATACATTCTTGAACGTGAACCTTGAAGTTGGAAGTTTAATACGGAATTACCATAATATTATCCCATATAGTATACTAGATAAGATCTCTCTTGAAACCCTGTCAATGTTCTTGTTCGACTTTGAATTGACAATATAAAATTATATTTTACAAAATTTCATCGTAAATATTATTTATTATTACTATTCTATATTATTTGATGATCATATTTCTCAATATGTTTGATGTAACCATCATCATTAATTCCTATTAATCGAGTGTTCCAGAACGTTAAGTAAAAAATCTTCAAAAAATTGAAAAAAAGAGTTTTCGAATCGCTCGTCACATGTAAGTTTCAGAAGATTTTCCATTGCTATAGAAAATATAAGTTATGAAGAAAACTTTTGTTTCGACTCTACATTAAAATTGATCAAAAGATGAAAATGAAATTACGTTCAGCTTGCTTTTATCGCAAACCAAATATTGCTGATATTAAATATCAAGAGAAAAAAAATGATAAAATCGACAATGTCCTGCAAAACGAATTATCTATATGTGAGTCTACAGAATAACTATTTACCACACAATTAAACACTAGCATATCGCGTCATTCGTTTATTTCCAATTCATTTATACAGTTTTCGGTTCATTTTTTTTTTTATTTCTATGATATTAACAGAAGATTCAATAGCAAGAAACTTTGAAAATACAAAAAAAAAATTGCATCTCTTAACTGGAAATTTAATTGATGAAATTATTGAAGACTAGTCTCTATATATATATAATTTTTTCAGATCATTCTGAATTCCAGATGTCGGATCTTTCACGTAAAATACGTAAAAGTACTTCCTGTTTCGGTTTAGGTTAATACATCAGTTAAAAAACAAATGCTATAAAGATATTTATTTAAAATCGTTCTCTTCATTGCAGATTATTCCGGAAGATTTTTAAAACCCTAAAGTTACTTATGATAAATGCATCTAATGATAATAATAGATTCCTTTTTATATTAGTAGAATTAAAAAAACTTAAATGAATGATTTCCTTGAAATATTTATTTCATATAAGAATCGTAACCTTCTTCATTAATCTCAGCCATTTATAGGTCATTCAGTTAATATTAAAAAATTATAATTCAAAGTCAGTTCCAATTTTAAAATAAATATTTTCAAATGAGTTTCACATCAAGTATGACATTAAGGAAGTTTTAAATGAAATAGTTATCATTTTATTTTTTCGTAATAAGAAACTTATATACAATTTAAACTTTACTTATTATTACAATTTAATTTAAACCACTTTTATAACTACACATATATACACTCATATATCTCGTATAAAGTATGTATACAGACAGTTTCACTACTTATCTATATCTATTGATACATTTGAGGAAGCATCAATTTTCAACAATTTTCGAAGAGCATGTGTCTATTATATAACAAATGTACTTTCATCTTGTTTAATTCATTAACAAAACTATACTATTACATCCATACAAATTGAACCTCAACTAATTAAGCCTAAACTAATGTATTCCCAACACTCATTATGCAAATACACTACTTGACGCAGCGTATGCAAATATTTGAATGATCGTAGGAAATATTATAAATTTTTTTTTTTTTTAAATGAACTGAAAATTAATTAAAAAAGCCAACGGCTCTCTTCTATTTTGAAATTGAAAATCATTAACTTCAAATACGGTTACAATTTTTGTTTTATTACTCATTTTCTTCTTGTACGTACATGAAGTTGTATTTAAATATTGTGAATTGTCAAAGCTTATACAAGACATGTGACCTCATTATAATGTAAGTAAAAAATCTGTTTAAATCGTTTAGTATGTCTATGAAGATGTAATTGGGATTCTGAAATTAGTGCCAAAACTATTTTTGTAACAAAAGAAAGCAAATTTTCGAAACAATTTTGAAGCTATTTATGGTGTGTAATGAGGCTTTTCAAATATTTTATTTTTATTTGGACATTTTCTTTTACGCGAATTGTGTTCTAGAGATTTTTGAATTTTCATCTCAAAATCTCAACAAATTTTTCTTTGAAATGTCTTATGCGATGTTTACACTAAAGGTGGCTTCAGTGATTTCGGATATTTGCATGATTTCAGTTGAAAACTCTCGCACCAAAATTAGTTTGGGGAAAAAGAAAACCATTATTTTCCAATTCGAAATGTTAAATAAAGTCCTGAAGTTCATATAAGATTGGATGGATTTTTTTTTCCCAAACAAATATTTGGTGACTATAAATAATATATTAGGTTGGGGAAAAGGTAATCCATTATTTTTCAATTTGAAATGTTAAATAAATTCCTGAAGTTCTTATAAGATTGGATGGACTACCTTTTCCCCAACCTAATATATTTCATTAGAATTTAAAAAAAAAAACTCCGAAAGGAAACATCCAATAGGATTAAATAGCGTAATTTGGGCGAACAATTCTGATTACCAAAACCTGAAAATACACTACCCGTTAAATGACACAGTAACTGAACTATTTTTCGGACTGTATGACATATACAACATCATTTTGTTGAAACTTTGTCCACTTGCTATGTGGCATCGAAAATTTCATTATCTTAACCCAGAACGATTGACTGTCGTCGTCTGAGCAGCCGTGTTTTCTAACAAGAATGATTCCATTATGGCTTCTGCCTAAAATCCATATCACACATTAACAAATTGTGTTTAATGTCGTTTCTTAACAGTCGCTTCTGGATTTTCTGAATCTCAAATACGAAATTTAGTTTGTCGATTAACCAAACTATGAGCATAAAAATTAGTCTAATCGCTAAAGATGTTTTTGTTCGAAAATCTTGAATTGCAACTGACAACGCATATAATTTTCAAAATATTGCTTAACAATGGAAATGACTTATTGTTTTGTAGAGTGCTCTCTGATTAAGGCACAATGGCTCAAAATTGATATTTTACGCGAATTTTGGACACTTTGTATTACTTACTACTAAAGTACTACAGTAAAATGGTGAAAGTCAACAGTGATAAAATCGTAATTTTTAAAAAGCTTCTTGAAGTCCATGCATTTATAACTCTGTTTTTGCGCGTAGTTAATTTTTCGTTAAAATTTAATTTATAAATTTGTATGAATTGTATTTGTACTTTCATATTACATATATTTTAGATAAATTCTTATATTTTGTGCTTTGGAAAATTCTTTCAGTTGTTTTCATAAATTACGTATAAATTTGCAGTTCTCTTGTTATTTACCATACGTTTATAGGTATATTCTAGCAGCAACACAATGTAGAATGGAAAAAAACGAATGGAATAGTAACATTCGAGTAGATTATATCAAGCATACATTATAAAGTAATAAAAAAAAATTTATTTTCTAAAATATTATATATATAGATTTTGTTATGATGTTTGTTTTTATTAGTATTTTGAAATGAGTATAAATAATAAAACTACATTAATTAAAAATAAAATTAATTTTAATATTTGAAATTTAATTGAAATTTGAGATATTTGGCTGTCTAATGGCCTTGTATGAGAAAACTTTAATTAAATTCGGGTGTTGCTAGTCTCTCTAGTTCATGTAAATAATCTTGCATGTGTTTAGTCAATAATCAAAAATTGAAAAACAAAAAAAAAAAAGAAAAAGAGCAAATTTGCACATGGTGGTAGGTTAATATCGAAATTAAACCGATATGACCCTTAGCGTTTATGTGCACGTATTGAAGGTAACGAAGAGCATGCGACGGAAGGCGTTACTTTAATTAAACATGCAATTAGGTTTGCATGCCTATATCACGACTTACACAACGATACGCTTTCGTGTAGTAAACTGATGGTGATTATAATTATTGTCCTTATAAGCATGTGAACCGTTAAGTAAATTATTATTTAAATCTTTTTCTGATATTATACACTTAATGTTATGCTAAAAAAAATGCTAAAAATTATATAGAGTAAAAGAAACTGCATGAAATTTTAAAAATGTCTTAAATTATAAACTAAATTCTAAATATTAAATATATTTTTGAAGAATTTACCAGGAATTCTATTACACATATAGAAATAATTGCTATATATATGTACTCACCATTATCGTGTTCTCCTTTATCGCTTCACATGGAAACTGCAATTGCAATTGCAATAAAAAACTCTAAACATATATGATAAAGGATTTGAAATTCTTACCGGTTTTAATCTCTTTATATCACTTAACGTACATTACTATCTGTTTATATATTATAGAGAAACTCATACAGAATTTTGAAGTATTTTTTTTTTAAAAGGTAATGCTTTCTTACACTGTCTGCCGCCGTAACATACTTCCATAAGAGCATGATTTTTCCGGCCTTACAGCAGCAGGAAAATATTAAAAAGCAAAGCAAAAGAGCAAAACTTTTTTTAATTGGGAATTCATACGCAGAGAGAAAATAGTCTGTGATTAACTCTACACGCTTAATATAAATAATAATATTATATATGTGTTTGTTAATATTTGATTAATTATGCAAAAACTTTTTAATCTTTTTTGTTTTCAAATATGTGTTTATTATTTAAAACTTTTGCAAATTTCCAGATAAATTGTTGTCGAATTCAACATTTCCCTGGTAGGAGTAACTACAAATCCTTTAATAAATTTGTAATGGACTCTTTTATATTTTAAAAATTATTCAACATTTTTTTGACCAAGATCGTTTTCACACAGGGTTATCGTATGTGATCCATTTCTCATCTCCAGTCACCATCCGTTTAA
>KK351065.1:1382058-1405460 GCA_000671755.1 Glossina brevipalpis | reverse complement strand
AATTTGTAGCCGAATTGTTCCAAAATTTATCATGCTTATTGCTTTCTTGTTTTTTTTTGGTGTCTTTTACCTGTGTTACAAATGGAAAGCATGTTCCAAAGCGAAACACATATTACAGTGTGTCCGCAACCGTAACTGAATTAGTTAAGAAGTGTTACTAGCAAGTCAGTATACGTGAGTTTAAATTCCATTGCTGTAGAGTCGGCAGAAAGACTAACAAAGGCACATACATGGTGCCTTCATTCATATGCTGTAAATTTATTTACATATATATATATATATAAAATAAATAAATAAATATATTATATATTATACTGCTTTCATATGAAGCATAATATGCTGGAATTTAAATACGATCATTCCGAAAATGACATGCGATTGGGCATAACGTGTACCACTTCTGGTAATGTGTATTTGTGTATTTGAATTCAACTTACAGTTCGCAATTTGCGAGATATTTTTTGATACATAGTACATTGAAACTGTTGAAAGAGGATTAAAAAAGTCGTTATTGAAACAAAGCTTGCAGAATTGGTTCACAATAGTGATTTAACATATACATTTGATGAGCTAAATGCTAATTCGACCTTATAAGTTAGCATTTATTTGTTAATGTAAACGAACTTCAAACTTTGCTCTGTTATGATGATGAATGTATATTACACTATGTAGAGTAATTTTCAAAGTCACATAAAGTATTTCTCCAGAAAAAAATTAATGTATGCTATACAACGTTGATTCATTCTGTAATGGTCTTGTTGTTCTTCCGCAGTACTTGGCGTACTCTTAGTAGCGAAGTGAATTTTTTAAATTTCAATGCTATATTTAACAGTATAGAGTAACTTTTTATATCAAATTTTAACGACTTAACATAATGTTATGTTTGTATTATAATATTATCCGTAAAATTTTCATAACAGTGTTTGAGCTACATTTTGTTTTAAATATTGGATGTAACAGTATTCGAGGTAATTCTGTAATAGAACTCTGTTAATAGCTTAGCAGACTTCGGTCACAGTTGTTGGTTTGCACCTTTGTGTTATTTCAATCTAACTGATTCTATATATGCTCCCATATTCTTATGCTTGGTAGAAGTCTAGGTGAGGAATACACGTTTGATCGACAAATTAATTAATATATATATATAATATATATATATATAATATATATATATATATATATATATGAATACATATATATAATGAATTTGAAGCTAATCGCACATTTTTTAAAAGTTAGTTCCGATAAATGTCAGAAAAAAGCGATACTATACATGTCACAATTTCTTTGTTTTGAATTAAAGTATTGATTAATTGTCTCTCGGCTCAATCCTGATATGTAAACGTAATATTAATGGTATTTGATGATACTCGGGTTCCGCACATATGTCTAATTTGCCTCATGCAATGGTATATTGTTTTTGTTTTTCTTCTTAAATTTCGCTTACACAGTTGTCTTTAATTGCATCATTTCGATTACTTCGTAGTAGCCTTCAGCATTTTGCTATCGAGATTTGAAAACTATGACTGTACTGAACTTTTCTTTTTCTTATATTCACTAATGGTCCGCTACAAATGGTATGCCACCTTTTTTGGATACTTGCAACTTACTATTGTAAGCAATCGTCAGATCGGTCTGTACATCTGTTTACTTCCTAACTCTAACGTTTTCAAAAGCTTTACGAACAGGAAAACGTGGTTATAAATTCATTCTCTACGATAAATTTTTTGATAATTTTTTATTAAAGCCAAGTGATGCAGATACAACACTTCTCTCATTTATATTACATTTTTCAACAAAAGTGTATCATTAGTGCTCTTGATCTAACTAGAGCGAAGCCTGATGAGTGTTTGTTAACCTCATAACCTAACAAGTCGTGGGTTTCATCAATGTCATTTTATTTTCATTCATCGTAAAGTTGTCGCAAAAAGGCTTTTTTTACGTTCATTGCTATCGGTAAATGTAAGTATATCGTCCCGGTAAATTGTCACGTATGCGATATGTTTAAGATCCGGATTGATTGCTAGAGACAAGTTCTTTTAAGAACGCTATCAGGTTTATTATTACTCGCCTGTTTTAGGACATATAATGGCTTTTTCAGTCTACATATCGTACTTCTTTTTTCTCTTTTAATTCGCTGTAGAGGAAAGCTACACTTGTATCCGTTTGCCTAAGGCTAGGCTCTTGTTATCATTGGAGAATGTGTTTCTCAAAAACCACGCATATATCGGCACGATTTCCTTTTGTCCATATAAATCGAACTGTTCTAGCAAAGACGTGTTAATTGTTACCTGTCCTGCGCATTTCCCTTTCAAGAGAACGTCATTATGACCTCTTTTAACTATTGTCGAAATAGACAACAGGTTGAGCTCTATATAGCTTTGACACAATTAGTGTTTTTATTAAAAGCTACATCTTACTTTTTCAAAGCGTAGCAAAAATCAACTATTTTCTAAAAACAAAAAAATTATAGTTTTGTACTTCTTTATATTCGTCTGTAAGTTTAGCAAATATCGTAGAACCTACCTATTCTTAAGCCCATTATCTCTTAATGTGTGTGTGTTATTGTGAAAATTCCCTTCACATATACATCGCTAAAAGGTATATATATCACGCTTATACATCTTACTAGTAACGTGGCGAAGCCGCGATGGAAGAACTTACGATATTTTGAAGCTATCCATGAATCGACCCATTTTCGAACTTTTTTAGCATTTCGAAATCGCATCCCAGTCAAGTCTTGTCGCATTGACCTGAACGATTGGTAATCAGGAGGAGGCGTTACCTCTGATGCGTACGGTGGGAGCGACAGAACTTTCCATGCTAGCTATTCAATTTCTGCAATATTCCGAACAACAAACTGAGCTGTTGGAATCCGTATTTAAAGTAAATGCGTTCACATTAGCCGGAGATGCAGAGTCTTCTATCCTTTTCCTTTTTACACCGTTGTCCCTGGTAAAATTATTGAAATCATCAATTATAATAGCTTGAGGACCAGTAGTATCCTCTTCATCAACAAAATGATGTGACAAAACCGTTCATGTACACATTTATTGACAATAACCAGAGGATATTTTTAGATCACAGTTTCATTTAACTTAGCAAAATTTCTATCTTCTTGAACAAGTGTATTGAAAGTTTTACTTTTTACTTTCCGTAGGACTAAAAAGAAGAATAATCTTGGCTTTCAAACCGCCCCCTCCTACAACATTGGAATTATCAATCTCCCACGAAAATGACACCAGATATGTTTGCATTCTGTGTATTATTAATGTTTTTTAATTTTTTACCAACAAAACCATTTGATTTGGAAACCAACGTACCCTCGTTATTAAACGAATCTGAGGTAAGTGCATTATGAACTCATACATTGTTTTCTGTATTTTCTCACTAAATTAGTTTTGTTAGTATTAAGCTTTTAGAGAATAACTTTTAGTAGAATCGTTCATATTTTATTTCGCTACATTTATTAATTTATTATATATAGTGTCACTGCATTTAGTATGGAGGAATTAATTAGGTTAACCAAAGAACAAATGCAGTAACGTTTACATTCTAATTGTTTGAAGAAGATGCTAGTATTACAAGTTTCTTTAAGTTGGCCAGACGATTGGTTAATGCCTCAACGCAAATCAACAGAAAGTGCAGTAAAAGAGGGGTTGAGAGAGAAGGAGGGGAGAGAAGGGTGGAGAGAAGGGTGGAGAGAAGGGGGAGAAGGGGTGCAGAGAAGGGGGTGAGATGGGGAAGGGAAGGTGTGGGGAGAAGGGATTGGAAAGAAGGAGTGAGAGAAGCGGGGAGAGGAGGGGGGAGAGAAGCGGTGAGAGGTGGGGGGAGAGAAGCGATGAGAGGAGGAGGGAGAGAAGGGTGGAGAGAAGGGGAGAGAGAAGGGTATCCATTGTATGGCTATTGCTTCATCTGAACACCATTTGTTTCGCTCTTTGCTTAACATTCTTAATGGAGTAAAGCTGACTTCAAAAGTGTCACATCCAAATAGCTTGGTTCAGTTTTTCGCCCAGATATCGTATAATGACAGCATTATGATTTTAGCATAATAAAGCCAAAGAGTTGTCTATAGAAATTACAAAAATTGGTTTTAGTAAAGATCATTTAAAATATAACAAAAATTTATATGAATTTTGGAGAAAAAAAAGTCACTAAGTGTTCGTTCACCTTCAATATGTATTCCATCTAATAGAGCCAGAAATTTATTTACATGATATATGTTGTACATTTTTTTCAGAATTTTGATTCATTTAAAAAACTCTCGGCTCAATTCATCAATGTCAAAGTAATTTTTTTTTTTAAATCGTCTGATGGCCTTTCGCATGTATCGTACAAAGCTGATAAGTTATTGATTTTAGAATTTAGACGCACCTAATATCATACCCTTTGTCAATGACCAAATTATACTCTGCTCTTTGTTGAATGGCGGGCATAATCAACAAATATTCTTTCGGTTTTAAATCTGTTTAATCATACAACGACACAATATTTTTATTATAAAGACATGTTGTTCAACTCATCTTTCATGCAGTAAGCGTTCGATGAAATCTCACAGGATGGGATACAGAATCAGAAATCTACACAATACCTTGAAAGAAAAAATCAAAAGAAAAAACAGCAAATAATCTGTTGTCATTACAGTTATCCATGTATATGCTTCTCGGATTTAAAAAAAAATCGTTACGATACCTTCGTTAAACCGCAGATGTGTAATACGTTTTTAATCTTTGATATGATATTCCGTTTTTATGTAGATCTGATCAAATGATATGACATTTTCATCACTATATCTATGTACTTCTGTCTGTCTAATAAATGTAATCTCTGTTTTGTTCCTTTTAAGGTTGAAATTTTGCAGACGGAATTATGTAGGAAATGCGATTGCGATATTGAAACCAAACAAATTGATTGCAGCGGTAAAAAGTTACAGTCAATATTCTCAACGGATGAATGGCATATTTTGGAAAACAGTAAAATCCAATTCGAAATTATTAAAATGGAAAAAAATATTATTGAAGAAATTGCACAATTACCAAATTATCCAATGAAATATTTGTACTTGGCTTTTAATGATATCACAAAAATTGCAAACGGAGCCTTTGAAAATGTGACCGAATTGACTAAACTTGATTTATCTCACAATAAGTTAACATCTGATGCCTTGCAGCCGGATGCTTTTAAAGGCAAATTTAATTCCAATCAATTCGAACCGCTAAAGAATTTAACACAACTAAATCTGGGATATAATAAACTACATTCTCTAAATGGTGACCTTTTTGAGCATACGCCTAATTTGCAGATTTTGATTTTATCCAAAAATAATTTTCAATTCATTGACAAGTCCACGACAATTGCTCTTAATTCGTTAAGATCTTTGAAAGTAAGTACAATTGCTAAGTAACAGTTAATCGTTGCAAAATATATATTTCATTATAAATATTTAATTTTGTTAGACTCTGGATTTATCATACCTGGAGATAAGCTCATTACCAGAATCTATTTTTTATGATCTCAAAGAATTGGAAACATTAATACTGACGGGTAATTTATTTCGCTATTTACCTAAAGCGTTAACCGCGGTCAAGAGTTTAAAATATCTAGTTTTGGATGAAAATCCTTTCCAGAGTTTTGAGGGCGAAAAGTAAGTTCACATGTACGTAAGTATAAAAGAGAATAAAGAAAAATTCTAATAGATTTCTTCACTTACATCTTTATTCCTTTCTAATGAAAATAAAAAGTTACAGAAAATCTTAGATTTTAGAGCAAGAGAACAAGTGCTGTAGGAATATTTAATAGAAGTTATAATATTGTGATTGATTGATTTGGAATTCTAATCTGAAGAGAGTCAGAGCGCCCCTCTGTTGTTGCTCCCTCACATTCACCTGTGCTGTAATTTTGTTCACGAGAAAATTCTACATCAACCGAACCATCAGCTGACCGATTCGGTGATATCCAATTGATTGAAAATTTTCTAATTTCTAAACCCAATTTCTAAACACAAATTTTCAATCATTTCCAACGCCTCGTTGTAGATTTCTAGTGTGAATCCATATATATTGTATTTAAATTTGAATCCTCCTTAAGTATGGAAAATATCTTCACCCATCTGCGATTTATATTTTGCTCTTGATTTTTTTGAAAGTGAAGTAGAGCAGGCGGTTCATATGATTGCAACAATTCACGTATTTGTCTAGATGTAACGAGATGCATGCGTCGTTAATGAATACATCCCCAATATCGCCCGTTCTGGTAAGACATACGCTGCTTAAAATGGTATAAGCGATGCCACTGACAATCTTCAATTAAAGAGGTTGGCGCAAGAGCATTTATTACCGGCATGCGACAAAATAAGAATTCATCTTGATTGGGATGCACAGCATACGGTCAGCATCATCATAGTTTCTTTGAACAAGCCAGGTTGTTCTTTGAATATGCCACGCTCTCCTCACTTTGTGTTCGCATCCTTTGCGGTAGAATCCATAGATACCTTGGTACATAGCACTGTTTTCGCAAACATTTCATTTCAACATAACCTGAAGAAATAAGTTAGTGTTGCAGCCGATGGATTAAGTGCTGCTGGGGTTGTAAAATAATCTTGTTGTCCATTTTCTAAGTGTACTGGTAAGTGAACAATGGCTGGGGAAAATGGAAGAATTCGCTAAAGTCTCATTGCTGCCTATGTAGCTTCCCGCCTGATATTGCGAAATTTCGTAGGCATGTATCAGCGAATTTTTATCGCTTCTTTCCTACTATACCGCAAAAATTGGCATATCGTTCACTTTATTCACATACTTATAAATGTATTCACCGATTTAAGAAAGTTATAGTATTTCTCGTTTATGTGCGCTTTTTGTATGCTTTTGATAGAGGATAGAAAGGCTGTTTCTGATCACTTCGAAAAAGCATCAAATATAATTAAATGCTAGACCCTCCATCCCATGGTCCTGTAATGTAAAGTTAATTGACGCTTTACTATAATTAATTACTAGGAGCTTGAAAGTGATTACATCTTCAGTATCTGCACCGGCTGTCAAATATAAGAAAGGTTGTGGACTGCATTTCTTTTATCATCATTCAAAATGTCATTCGACTGTCCCAGGGATGTAGCAAATTCTCAAACTAAGAATTACGCAAGGCTTTTGATAAACCTAGACTTTCTTAAATTTCTTAAAAAGTGAAATCATAAAATTATTTAAAATCGTACTTATCCGATGATCAAAATTCTCTCTCAATTGAATTAAGGATGGATTGATTGACTCATAAACATGGAATTTAATATATTCTTAGGAACTTCACTATTCTTTTTTAACAATAAAAATATTAAATAAAAAAGAAATCACAAAAATATGGACGAAAGTCATTTCTTTCCATTAAAATAACGTTTGTAGAAACAATGGACGGCTTATTATGTCAGTTATTATAATATTAAGCATTCATTTTCTTTGCAGTATTTTCAAGTCGCTGAATGCTCTTCGAAGTTTAAGCATTTCTTACCTTCCAGATGTCGTAAACATTGGACCGGCAGCTTTTAGCAGTTTAACAAGTAATTTTTAATAGTGTAAGAAGTATAAAAAAGTAATATTTGTGGTACGTTTTGTTTTTCTATATTTTGAAGATTTAACTACATTGATTGCCACCAACAATCCTAAACTGACCTCAATTGATGAATTGGCCTTCATTGGAATGACCGGCGTTCCGGATATATCCGATTGTACTTCTTTGAAGGAGGTACGTTTTCAAATATACATAATTATTCCATCTAGATAACGTATTTATTACTTTCATTTGACAGTTGTATTTAAGTAACAACAATCTTTCTGTGCTAAGACGTAATTGGATTCAAAATTGGGACAGAGTATTAACCCTAGATATACGATTTAATCCGTGGATATGTGATTGTTCAAATTCATGGTTAATTCATTCATTGCTACCTCGAATTTATAAATCTAGACCCTTTTTAACGCAAAATATAAATTGTGGATCACCTGAGAAATTAAAGGGTTCTTCCCTGTTGTCATTGGAAGTAGCAAATATGGTTTGTGAAAATGTGAATCTTCCCAAGAACGATCACATTAATTTCATTAACTTGCTGGTAGGAATCTTAATTGGAATTTTATTAACTTTTTGTTGCTTAATATTCTATCGTCATACTTTCGCAATTCGAAACCATAATAATCTAAGTGAAAGCAGTGTCCCTTATATACGAGCTAATTTTTGAAAAATTACTTTCATATTCAATAAAACGAGCCGATTATTAAATGCAGCAATTTTTTGTTCAAGAAAATTTGTCAGTTTTAATAAATACAAATATTAAGACGGTCACTTGTGTTGAAGACCTGGAAGTGCTACTAACGGACTGTTGATTGCAAAAACCGCTTCTTGTATTCAAAATGAATCTTAACTGAGGAATTTGAATGCACTTAACTACAACTTTCGTTATTCGTCTCTGCAGAATCTTATTCAATTACTAAAATCACATAAAAAATAACGTGAAAGTGAAAAAAGTCATAGTGGATTGTTGAAAATAGTAATCTTGTGACCTATTTTTTATTCCAGAATAGTTTTATTCTTTCTTTGCTTTTGAATCTACAAACATTAATATTATTAGGAAGGTAACTTCGTAACATCGTGTAAGCAAATTTAGCAGGAGATAGTCGCGTTTTACGCTCTATTGTTACGTCAAATGAACAGACACCTAAGTAGATATCTCTTCTTGAAAAAATTTGCACTAGTATTGAGTATAAACAAAGAAAATTTTCTGCTACAATCTCTTCCAAAATTGCATTTCAAAGAAAAAAAGGCTTATGTGAAGGAAAACATAAACAAACCGAAAAATATTGTTCACCCTTTGCAATTAAATTTTTTGCATTTTGTTATGCATAATATGTTTACATATATTTATATATAAAAAATAAATTATATTTATGAATAAAAAACAAAGATAATTAATAAAAGAAAAGAGAAATTTGCAAATTAAAATTTTGTACAATTTTCTTCTCATTTCATTTTGTATTCATCATACTGGAAAATTTCCCGTACTCTATTGGAAATTTAGGGATACAGTTACATGATCCTAACAAAATTTACTATTGTAAATCTCATTTCAAAACAGTAGTATTACTTTTTAAAAGAGATACTAGTTAAATGACGTCACTTCAATTTTTGCAATTTAAATTTTTGTGTGGAAGCTGGAAGAAAGTATGTTAGGCATGTAAAAATATAGAGCTGTTGGTTTAAACTAACAGCTTTTGTCAGAACGAGAGTTTACATTATGCTTCAAAATGGTTTTATCATAAATACTGTTTTAATTTAAAATGTTGTGGAGCTTTATTTAATGTTGTTTCTCTATCAACATTTGAAGATTAAATTTGCTTTTTGCTTTGTTTATTGGAAGTGTTCGGTTTTGATTTTTCAGGAGGTTTTACTTCAGTAAAAAACGAAGTTATCATTTCGCTGATTTCTAGCATAATTTTGGGAAGAATGAAATACTTTCTGATTCTTTCTAATCCTTTCTTCTAAGAGCAAAAATAAGGGCAGTATCATCATTGAACCCATTGGTCTGAATATGAAGTTCGTTCACTGTTATTATAAAAGTCAAAAATCAACGAAAATTTCCATTATTCGCAGTTTTGGAAATATTGATATTTCGGCAACAGCTTCAATTTTAAAGGGTAAAGCACTCCAATTTGCTACATTCTCAATTCTATGCTCATTTCTGTAGACGTATGTAGCTAATAAGCAATTTTTCAATTGTAGGTCGCCGCCGTATCCTGCTTGGAGCGCATGGCCTAACACCATTATAATCCCCGAATTGAAAGTACATAGACATTATTACTTACGTTTACGTGGAATTTGCAATAGTCCACATGTGCTTTGCTCAAAAAATTCGCATTCATTTTTTTCATTTGAGAATTTCACACATATTTTGTATTTTTTTATTTTTATTAAATTTTGTCTATTGTTTTACATATGTGTTTTGTTCATACAAAACGAACAAACGCCAATTTATCTCTCATTTTTTGAGACTCTCTCATTATATTGGAATATTTCCCGGACTTTATTGGAAAGTTAGCGATACATGATGCTAATGAAATGCATTAACATCAATCACCTACCAAAAGCCTGGTATTAATTTTTAAAAATGAATTAATAAAAGAAAAATCTTTTTAGTATATTTTATTAATTTTATTGAAAGAATATAATTATTTGATTTCTTATAAGCAGTGCTCTTACAATAATTATGTTATTTCAATACTTAAGATTCGCTGCTGGTTACTAGATAGCCATGGTTTACGCATAGTATTCCACTCATCACATCAAAGTAGAAGGCAATGGTACACAAACTGGTAAAGTGAACGATTGAAGCAAAATTTGTGGTGAGAAGCTTCATTCAACGTTGAGTCCAGAACCAATTTTCGCAAAGAATGTTGCGCCTTAAATGAATTTTTAGTTATTATATCTGTACATATTATATTACATATATAGAAATTTAAAAAGTTTTACTTAAAATTTTGAACCATAGTTTGGTTTCTTAGTTCAGAGCAAACTATGAGCGGTACTTAAGTATCGATAGCAAATTAATTTTAATTTGAAATAAAAAAAATTAATTTGAAATTTTTACCTTTTGGAAAATATTGTTTTCTAATCACTGACGCTGTTCTTTAATTTTTGTCCTAAATCCATTTGACTTATAAGAGTATAAACGGAAAAAGCAAATTTCACAACCTAAATATAAATGTGATTACTTCTATTTATAAAAAAAAAAAAAAAAAACGTTCGAATTTTGAACATCATACTTACGTTAATATTCGAATTCATCGTAATCGGGAAAAAAAAAAAAAAAAAAACGTTCGAATTTTGAACATCATACTTACGTTAATATTCGAATTCATCGTAATCGGGAATATTTTCATAGCCGTTAAGACAAGTGTTTTTTGTGTATGTTGTAAAAAGAAAACAACAACTTGTTTATATCGCGGCTCTTCGTTACGCCATTTAGAATGGAAGATAGCTAATGAAAGTTGATCGCTATCGTCCATTAAACTATTTGCCATATAACTGCAGGGAAAAGTTTCAGCTAAAATGGATGCTACATAAAATAAAGATGCTACGGTCGCGAAAAAATTTGCAAATAAAACTATATGAATTGTTGTTACACCCAAAATAATACCAATGATCAAAAATTGCACGAACATCGTGCCAGAGATAACTGGACTAAAAAGGTTATAAAGACTGAAAGTATTAATGTGATGATGAAATCGTGTTATGTAACTTCTCTGATGGTTATATTGACTTACTGCATAATATTTTTGTGATCTAAAACGCATTGAACCAGTTCTTCATAGCGTTCGTCTTTGTTCAGTTTTTTCTCATTTCCCAATTTGGAAATACGACGTGATAAGATATGCAAATGTGTACGAATTATCATTATATAAATCACCGGATACGCATCGAGGAGTGCTTGTTGTACACAATGAAAATCTATCATTACATATTCGATAGCCGATTGTACAATAAAGTTTCTTGTACTGTTCCCCCATTCAAAAACTGGATTGTATATCTGATATGGTGGTTTTCCGACAATTACAGACGATAAAAAAGTACTACTTGAGTATGACAAGTATAATGATGCAAATAATATAGTTGAGCGATTGCTGAAAGCAACAATTCGACGCAGCTTGAATTCCCCCTCCTCATCAATCGGACGTTGATCAAGCTTATCCATGTATTTCGTGGCCTTGATTAGACGTTTATACATTAAACTAAACACAAATAGCTTAAGGGAAGCGCCAACGCAATTTATAGATATTTGCAATGATGTAAAAAATTCACTTGGAGTGAAAGAACTTAGGCGCATGATAAAACTTAAAAGAAAACCCACCGGCATATATAAGGTTACTAGAAAATTTACGAAAAAAGACCAAACATAAAAACGTCTTTTGTAAGTAGTTGGTGTCAATAGTCCGATAAAGGTGATACCACGAAACAGATACGAAACTGTATCTCGAGTTTTCGGTGATTGCCCGTCTTCTTTGAAGTATGCCATTTCGAAGAATTTTCTAAAAGTAAACATTCTTCGTTAGGAGCGCAAAATTTTGAATATGTTTGAATAATATGTAACGCACATCTTCTTTACTCTATTTAACCACTGGCGATCGATGGCCATTGTTTTTGTTTAACAAATAAGCAAATTAGTTGGATTTCGTTCAATACTCCTGAAAGGATATATAAAAATCTTTATCAATATATATGAAAATAGTATTTAATCGAAAAATAAAAAACAATTTATTCAATTACTTAAATCTTTTAAGCATTTTTTTCTGTGTTTTATTTATTTTTGGTTTATCAACCCTCAAATTAAATAAAACGAAGTCATAGAAATAAAAATTGAAATAAAAATAAATTATATTAAGAAAATTTTAAATAAGCTAATATAAGCGATTTTTACTTCTGGGGGCTCATCATATAACTTCATCATGTAGCTTTTAAAAATCGATAGTAGCCTTTTGAAATGTGATTTGCGATAGTCGCTTTCATTAGCATCATGTAAAAGTATCGCTAACTTTCCAATAAAGTACGGGAAATTTTCCAATATAATTAGAGAAACGTAAAAAATAGGAAATAAATCAACATTCGTTTGTTTTGTATAAAGAAAATACATATAATAAAAAAATAAAAAGTATGCAAAATGAAATTAAAATTAAAATTTTACAAAAATTAAAATTTTACAAAATTATTTGTATTTTAAATAAAAAAACTACCCTAAGCGCAACTAATAGGTCCAAAATTAACAATTAATATATTAAATTGTTTTTAAATTAATCGCGAATGATTGAGTAATTGTTCAGTTCATTTAGATTTTCTTAAATATTTAATATGTAAGCGGTAAAAAACTTCTCTCGTTTTCGTATCAGTAATATTTGAAATGATATTAACACACTTTTTTTTAATAGCTTAACTTAAATGTACGCTCAAAAAAATTATTAGCAGAATTCTTTCACACTTAACTGTATGCGCACAGAACAACAACAGTGAAATCAAAAGGATTTAATTAAGCTGAGAACAGAAAATGCTTCAATGACTTTACATATTTCTGGCAATAAAGCGACGACTGAAATAGAAATCTTGCACATTCGTGCATATTAAAATCTAAAACTTTGTGCAAACTGTAAAATGTATGCGTACGCAAACATGTGATTAACGAAGAGAAAACATCGCATATACTGCGTGCATATGTACGGACTTATTAATATTTGATTTAACATAGTATTTATTCTCTTAAAAGCATAAAACAGCTGCTGCGTATGCGTCGTATAATTTCAAACATAATTTCAAGAAGTTTCGAAACTTTAGTTCATAAATTCTATAATAATAATAATGATAATATTATTATTTTAAACACATTACCTCTCCTTGGGAGGGGGTAAAAGGAGTAAAAGCTACGTAACCTTAATCTACTAATCTATTGCGCTTCTTTTAGTGATTGTTTCATTCAGCATTTGCCGTCCATTAGCTATATTTGTAGTCTTCAAATCGTTTTAGGTTTGTGTTTTCATATTCCCAAACTCTATATACAACGTTCAGCGAACCAACTTACTTTCTCAATACTATGTATCGGAAAGATGTAGCAATGTACATTATATGCTGCAGGATGGACAGGATAAGTATTATGAGTGATTAAATAACTTCAAAAAAAACCGTTTACGATATTGATTTATGCGCTACTAAAATTCTTATTTTCAATGCTAATCATGTCATCCTTGTGGTGCTAAAGACTAAAGCATCAAATTAAATTTTTTCCAAATATTGGCATCTAGATCTTTGATATCAACATTTGAAGAGACTTTGTCTAATAGGTTTGTGTACGTCAAGTGTATGCAAACGTCAAACGAAGCGAAAGAAACTAGACAACTAACTATCCATACCTTCTAATTAAAATTAAATTTGTAAATTCGACAATCTTTCTATTCAATCGGATGTAAAACTTGATGTCAATTTTAGACAGGTGCGCACTTCAATCGTAAGAGGCTGAGCAGGCAAACCTGATATGACGATACCCTTATTGTTCGAATGCTAAGGAACCATGTTAAGCGCTGTTTTAAATAAACGGTTTTTCTTAACTATTCTTAACTTTTCTTAACATATGCAGATCATTAAAACACGAACTAAATTTTGCCTCAAGCTTACTTTCTACGTTTTTAATTTTCCCTTCAACAGTATCGCAGAACTCTAGAAATTTAACGTTAAGGTTCTGGCCGATTTGATTGATAACCTGTAGAAAGAATAGCTTCGTGGGCAACGTTCATGCAATGAGAGCAACTGGAAAACCTTGTCAATCAATTTTTTTTTTCTGGTTTTTGTTTGATGGAGGAAGCCTTTAGTATTAGACTTATATCTCCAGTATCTTGATTATTTTTGACTTATTGGTGATGTGACTTTCTTCTTCAGATGAAGTGATACAAGTGGAATATTGGATTATAACCAGGACAAATAACTTTTTAAAAAAATGTTATGTGGTTGCACAACAATTTTTCTAGTCAGGCATGGTAGGGTTACCAAATGTCAGTAACAATCTTTTTTTAACAACAACAAACATTATTTTGAAGAGCGTTTCTGTCAGTTTTGTCTCGGGATACAAAATTTGCCAAAAAATGAGAGTAGTACGTATCTTTTGACTAATTTCTGTTGCATACTTTGCATGAATGAAGCAAAAATAGTAGAGCAAACTAGCGTTGGTTTGCTTTCTGTAAACAAATTACATTATATAAACAATAATAACAAACCGAAGCAAAATTAAATAAAAAAAAGTATACAAAACATGCGAGAGATCATAAAATGAAAAAAGAAAAATATCAATGTTAATTTCAATGTTTTTGAAAAAAAAAAAAAAGAAAAAAAACTACAAAATGAATCTCGTTGATTTGGATGATTTTTGTTGATTATGCCGCTGCAAGATTATAGTAAATTTCATGAATGTGTAAGCAATAAAGAGTAGACGCAACAATTTTAATTTGGAGCATGTAATGTTTGTATTGTATCGCAAAATGAAAGGCATTAACAAAAATTCAATGGAAGTTTTCTAAAAGCTAATAATAAAAATGAAATTTCCTCATATAAAATGATGAAAAAACAATCGGCAAAATGTGATGATCACAATTTATATGAAGGCTTTATCGACAAAGATGAGATGAGAGGGAAAGCATTAAACCACACATTGACATCAAAAAAAAAAAAATTTCGGATGTGTATAGCATGCTCAGTGAAAAAAAGAAGTGTTATTTTTATTTTACAAATTCTACGCGCTATTTTACAATATGAACAACAAGTAGGTATTTTTATGATTATTTGTAAAAATTCAATTAATTGATCAAGCGTCATGATTTCAGGTTTACTTTCAAGGAACAAGCGTATGAAATGTTGTGTTTCATCGTAGATACTCTAGAAATGCCTTAAATGTACAATCAAAATCTTTGGCAATGATGCCAAAATGTAAATAAATCGTCAGATGAGCTAGAAACAAGACTAAATTCAATGGAATTGCTGAACAGAAGTGCAGCGGTTTGACGAAAAGTAAATTAACAAAAATTCTATTGTGTGTGTTTTATTTCTATTCCTTTAAGTTTTTCACGTTTCCTTTTAGGTTTTGAGCACAACACAAATGCAAGGCGAGAAAAAATTGATTGTATCTGGAAAAGAACTGGAAGGCCACGCGGAAAGATGACACTGACGACCAACCAGGAGAGAATTGCAGACTTAGTGTATTTCGAGGTAACAATCGGTGGTAATTAAAATTTTTAATGATTATCCACAAAGATATATAAATAAATAAAAAAGAACTATACAAACCAAGAGATTTCATTAAAACATAATTTAATTTCTAGCAACTGTGGTAAACGAACAATATTTTTAGCTTTTGTTTTTTTTTTCTTTAATAGCGCTGCTTTTCCCTTATAAACGTAAGTCTAAAAGAACTTTTGTGGCAACTTTTTGCTGTGCTTTCTCAATAAGAATGCAAATTTGTTGACAAACACAATAACACTTTTGCTTTTGTCAAATTTGACGAAAAGAAGAGAACGAATTTCAGAGTTGACATGCATCAATGATCGTATGATAAGCGAATTCTCATAACGATAGAATGCGGTTGTTAGTTTACAAAAATTTTAAAGTCAGAGCTGTGGTTTCAACAGACGAACGGAGACTGAACATACATGATAAATCGACTCCACGATTTGCGTTGATCAAAAATGTATTACAAAATAAATATAAATACATATATTTATTTATTTATAATCACATACGTTACAAATACTTAAAAAATGAAAACTTTAGAACCTTAAAAAATACTGTAAAATGAAACAGAAAACATATTTGCTGCATTTGCGCACGTGAATCATGGTTTGTATACTAGAGACAAATTGTACTGAACAAATCAAAGCAAGAAAATATTCTCATAAAATAAGAAGATGAGATTCGAAGGACCGTTAACGTGCTGAATGCTTCTGATTTTTTCTTGCCCTAATGCAGCAAACTCATCTCAACATAGATTTCGTTGACACGAACGATATGATGGCAAAGTTGGACCTTTGAAAAAAGATATGATAGAAGAAAATTGAAACAGAAAATCAGTGAAGCTAATCAACAGTAACGTCATCATCATTATTCTTCTTTTAATTCGAATCTTGTTCCTCCAATATATCCACCTAATATTGACAAAGTCAAGATGATAACATTTCCTAGAATTCGCCTTGGCCATACAATTGCAACGCACCAATGCGGTCACCAGTTGTGATTAAATTCTTAGAGTAAGACACCTTCTTTGCGACCTATTAGAAGAATTGCATTTAGATCAACTAATCCCATGGACATTTTGAACCACCGGCTACCGGTTACCGAACATAATATCAATTTAATATATTACTTTATTAAAACTATTAGAAAAATTAGAAAAAGATCCGATAGCCTATGTTGTTAGTGTTCAATTCATATCATTAGTCTACGAATTATAATAATAGTAATAATAATGATAATAATAATTCTACTAACTTCCTTTACATTCCAAAAAAATTGTCAAAAATCCGCTTTATCTTTAGCATCCTGCAGCGGCGTTACCTCTTATAGGTATCAACCATATAAATGTAAGAAGTTTTTTTACGACCGCCACTTACTAGACTTGGGTTGGAAGAAGCCTTCTTGTTGAAACCATCTTTCCCAGATATTTATTTAAATTCTAACACTTTCGATGGTTGAATGGAATCAATTCCGGAATTTCACACTCGCATGTTCCCACAATAGTTTGTGTCAAAGAATGGACGTCCGTGAAGAAGGACCTAAAGTATATATTCTTGTTTTCTCCTAGAAAATAAGAAGACTTTCTAAGAATATTTATACTGATTTGAATCAATTCAAACAAAATTCTTTGTTTATTTCGCAAAACGATTATTATTAGTTTTTCTATCAGAATTAAGCGACACTTTAGTAAAGAGGATAAGTGTAAGCATTAGCCTTTTTAAAAATAAAATTAACACATCGGTCAATAATTCAAGTCCCGGGAATTCTCTCTCTGACCATCTGTGTTTGTTACAGATGGTCCATAACACTCAAACGACGATTATAAAAATTTCATGTGATTTTAGTGACGTTAATTTTGTTATTACGAATAATAACATGACAACTCCTCTTCGGCCAGGTTGTACACACCCGTTGGTGTTTAATACAGTGGTTTCACAAAAGTGTTGATCACAAAAATTTATCTTCATAACTGAAGAGTACCTTGTAGATGTTATATGAAAATTTGTGCATGGGGGAGCTGTTTTCCAAATAGATACTACCTTTACCCGTAATCGAACAAAATCAAGAGTGAAGCCGAATTTTCTAAAAGAAATTTTTTTACTTAATCTCGAGAATTATTAACCGATCTATAATTATAAAGTGCTAATTTTAATGCTAATTTTCCAAAGAATTTTGGAATTCGTCCGATGTTATGAACAACAAACAGAACAAATAAAGAATAAATATTTCCATTTACAGGCAGTAAAATCCGTTTGGAATTTACATGACCGTATGTATACAAAACATAAATGCATAAATTGCTAAAAATACGCGGTAAGCATATGTGTTGAAATGGTTAGGAAAACCCCAATTTTCAGTTTATTATGTATCTATAGGATTCTTCTACAAATTTTAGTCATATGAGCACCATACGTTTAATACCCTACTGCTTTATCGTATTGAACATTTTACAGAACATGTAAATATAGCAACAAACAAATTCTATTCACTTAGAATATTCTTTGACCTTCACTACTTCATAGTTTTTGTTATTAATGATATAAATTTTGTGCTAACGGCGCTGTAAACATAAACTGTTATCCAAATGTAAGCGCAGTCAATTTATAACATAGAAAGAGTACTTAACTGGCTGTGAAGGCATAACGATGTTATCATAAAGCTGAGACTGAGGAATATAATTGAACTTTACGCGAAATCAAATGCTTTCACTTTACATTTTAATGTGAGAAAAGAACCAAAACAAAACATAAGCACACAATTATATTTAATTAACATAATTAATTGAAAAATTAGTAAACAGTGAATGATTTAAAATTTATCTAAATGTTTTATGTTAAAGGAGAACATACATAATAAAAGCGAACGAAATGATACTTTTTTGAAATCAAATAAGCTTTTCTTTTTCTGGGCAAGGTTTTTGATTATAATTCTGGATCGTTGGTTACGTCGTTTACGTTAAACAAGCACACATTCAGGCTCAAACTTTCAACATTTCTTTACATTACAAAGTCTGTCAATGTTTCTCTCAACGCTTGAGAAATTTAAAACATCGACGAAAACAAAAGGTTTTATATACTTAGAGTAAAGAAAATTTTCAAAAATTATACACACACACAATCGTAGTAATTCTATTCTAATTTGTATTGAGATTTTTAGACAATTTTTTTTTTACAAAACTATAAATATGTGTAAAAATTGATAGAATAGAAAACAACATGGGGTATAATTACTGTTCACATGGATAATGTAAAAGAGCCGAAAAATAGAGGGTAGGATTTAAAAAAAAAAAGAGTCAACATATGTATAGATTTTTTAAACTTAATCTGATAGTAGGGAAAGAGAGAATTTCTCGGCAAACATCTACGACACCTACGAATTCAACGTAAGTTTAGAAATCTATGCCTTTGAACTAATAAAAAGGAGTAATAACAAATATAATTCGTTACAGTATCGAAATTGACACACCTTAACGTAAATAAATGTGCTTAAATTCATTTTTTTCGCTATGTGATACTAACTCAGCAATCCAGCGAACGGTCTAAGTCGATGAATTTTAAGTACGATTTGTCAATTTTAGATTCCGGTATTGGCTAAAATAAATCAAATATAGAAAGAACCATTTAATAGCAGATTATTGTAGTCCGATCCAGAGATGAGGAAGAATACAAACATTTTAAATCCAAGTACGAAGTTGCAGTGTCATTTCTCTTCCAGAAAATTGTGTCAAAAATTCATAATAACTTTCATCATTACGCCTTTTAACAAAAAAAGCATATCTTAGGCGATATATCACGCATGTTATAACTTGCGTTCTCCTCGCATTATATACTTCATTAACACATGGTATCAATTTTTTAATCAATAAAGATATATTGTAATAACGCACACACATTCATGTTAGCACACATATGTTATTCACCAAAAACAAAATTGTAATAGTGCGGCAATACAAACGAATATGCGATATGTAAGTATTTTTATTATGTATAAAAGCTGGTTCACAAATATAAAGAAACCATAATTCATAAGAGAATCCACACATATTTTACTAACTGTGACCGCTAACAATCACACCCTTTTAGCTTCTTTGGGTGTACCTATGTATCTATGAAAATATCACTTGCAATAATGGTAATAATGGTAATAATGTTTATCACAGACTCTTTTAAAATTAAAACTAAACTTCTCGAGATCTCTGGGTAAGTAAATTTATACATCAAAAGCTAATACAGTCATCAGCAATGCTTGAGATAGCGGGTATCAAAGCAGGGAATGCTAAAGTGAATTTGATATTCTTTAGAAAGATTGATGACCATGCCCTAATTTCGAACATAAAAAATTAACAGAAAATAGACGATTTATTTTTTTTACCACTACCGGATTTCCCGCACAACTCTTTGGTTTTACAATTCGAATAAGGAAATTAACAACTTTTAAAAAAAAGATATTCGGGAATTTTTAGTATTGATCTGATTACATTCAAAATCGCGTATTCTTATATGACTTTTATACACCTTCTTTGTATAGAGCGAATATATAGGATATATATGAGAACGTGATTAAAAAAAAAAAGTACATACCAGTTAAGTGTTTACTTTACCTGATATACTTTTGGTTGCTTCCAAACCAAAACACAAATGAAACTGAATTATTCGCTGTACAGTCTGTAGCTTTTAAATGATTTTATTTACAAATGGTTTAATTCTCATGAACAGCCTGCTTAATCAAAATTTTATGTTATGTATTTCAATTTTTTTGTTTCCTTTTTTTTAATTCAAAAAAAAAAAATAAAATTTGCATTAACTTACTTTTGAATCTATTAATGGTTTTGTTAGTTTTGTAATTTAAAAAAATTGTATTTATTCCTTTTAAATAAAAAAAAAATTTTATAAAATCTTTTTAGGACGAAGTTTGGCCATTTTTCAACTTACACTGGTAATATATATATCGTTTATTAATTCATTAATGAAGGGAAATTACTTTGTTGATCCGCTTTTGTAATAAATTCAGATGGACCTTGAAATAAACATTGGAAACACAAATTTTAGACCAAAGTCTGGCCCTGTGTTGTTAATGTATTGTATGTTAGATGTCAATCGTAACAATTACCGTACTTTCTTCAATTGGTTTCTTCTTCTTTTGTGGTTTATATGAGGATCGAATGTCTCCATCTTAAATTTTGATCCATAAGTCCGGATCAACAACATCTCTTGAATTATATAACTAAATCTCGAAAGTTTAATAAATATTTTTAATATAAAGCGAGTTTAACCAGAGGTTTATGTCTACATTCATCTCCATCCTTTAATAGAGAATTTATTTGTACCCATGTTTCCTTCTTTGAATCAGAATC
The DNA here is from genome assembly GCA_000671755.1 of Glossina brevipalpis. Taxonomy (NCBI): domain Eukaryota; kingdom Metazoa; phylum Arthropoda; class Insecta; order Diptera; family Glossinidae; genus Glossina; species Glossina brevipalpis. Next base: position 1,384,315 of record KK351065.1, on the reverse strand, counting down.
GAAGTTTTCAATCTTATGCGCTATTTTGGTATTAATTTTTATTTCCTATATTTTCTACGTTAGCGCATAACTTTAAACATATATATTATTAATAACGTTTATATGCAATAACACTGCAAGAGAATATTTAAAACGCATAAGCCGCCGGTAATAAATATTCGATTCAAACGTTTATTTCATACTTCACGTAACTATAAACGGGATAGAGGAGACTTCTCATTCTTTCGCATTTCGTTTTATTCAACTACGGTTGTTTTTGCAATGTTAATAATTCATTAAAAAAATTAAACATTAACAAATTTGTTTTTATTATTAAAATATTTGTTTTCATTTGAATTGTTCGCTGAATTGTTAGCTAAGCACGCGTTAGCCAATTTAGCTTTCATATTTCTTTTTCTTCTTCTTTGCAAAACATGATACGATCTAGGATGTACAAGCGGAATTATTTGCAATATGCGTTTAGATCCACCTCTAGAAAACTTTGTAAATATATAATTTTCTGTAACGTGAAATAAACATCGACTTCGTCATCTGCTTGTCTATTCAAGAAACAATTAGTCTTCTCTTTTACGTCTTATAGATGCTTTCGTGAATTAAAAAATCCGTTAAATCAGGTGAAAGGTCTGTTCGCAATCAATAAACAACTTTTTCTTTTTAAAAATTTTCAAAAATCAAGAAAATTTTTCAAAGTTACGTTTACAATTAACCGCATAATATAAAATAAATCAGAAAGTTATTATATTGTCGGGCTGAATCTGTCTTATATCCACCATTGGAACCATGTCTACAGCACAGTCGACTTTTGCTGTTTTGGTACAGAAATCGTAGAATCACTCGTAGAATGTATTTTGTTGTATCTACTGTCGCTTGCGAGTTATAAGCAAAAAATCCCAATTTTTTTCACTTGCGAAAACAAATGAGCTTCCGATTTATTTAATAGGCCTGTCCTTTGACCGATTTGGTTTACTTTTTTAATACAAAGTTACATTCAAGGATTTAGAATATTTTTACAAATTTTAAGTTCGCATCTTAATATTGAGACCTAGGGGTTGGTAATCACATACACACAGACTGAGAGGCAGTTATGTCTAGATCGGTCGAACAAAAAACATATATAACCTATAATGACTGCGAAACTTTTAAGCTTTTTTTTGTTTTCCAAATATTTTCACCTATTTATACCGGAGTAATGAAATGATCATCATGTCCGCTAATTCTTTGAATGTCAATCAGTGATTATTTAATAACATTTTGAAGATTATCTTCTCCATTTTAGGTATGCTCGCCTAATTCGGTCGATGGCCTTAATGTTCATTTTAATAGATTTCTTTAAGCCTCAAACTTAATTCTAATAAGGTTGACTTTTTCCACCACGGTACAATGTTTTTGTAAAAACAAACTTCATCAAGGATGCTTCCAGGCTTAACATCGTGCGTGTCATGTATTTATACAAGGATATGATTGTAGAACGTAGACAATAGGCAGAAACTGAATATAACTTTTTATTTTTTCCAAAATTTATTTTCAATACGGTTTTTTTCTATTGACGTGTGTTACATTTTATTTACAATATGGCGAATATGTCTCACGTTACTCGTGTTACTTAGATCTCTATTAAAGCAAAATTGTTCCGTATGCGATCCTGATTGGTTAACATTATCTATCCGTTTTTCTTATGTTAAGAAAGTGGGTAGAAAATTTTTTAGTATTTTGGCCAATAAGTAACGAATTATCTAAAATCAAGGGATGAACATTTTTTGCCAATTTGCAAAAATTTGCTTTATAGCTTTTGTTTATTTTAAAAAAAAACACATTTTATTATAACCTTCAATAAGTTTTCCAAGTAAAAAAGAAGCAACTTCTTCGTGCCACTATTGAAACTTGTAAAAAACATGCCCAGAAAAACTGAGGACAAGTCAGACGCACTTGCATGTTGACATAATTTTCTGAATTAAATATTTATTATTTATTTATTGCGGAAAATCTATGCGTTTGTATGAAACCTTTCTTGGTTCCATAGTTACCACTATTCTTTATACTTCGATATTATTATTATTATTGTGGTGTATTCATTGTATTACAACTTTTACAATATTCAAAAGGAAGCTTGTTTAGTAAATTTACTCTCAATATCGCAAAGATTAAAATATCGGCCGAAAATTTGAACAATTTTACATCAAATCGATACATAGTACACCATAAACCGAGCATATCTTTGATTTAAAAAAAAAATAATAATAATAATAATAATAATAAT
>KK351065.1:1370725-1381935 GCA_000671755.1 Glossina brevipalpis | reverse complement strand
ATATAAACGGTGGCTGTACGAGGTTTAGTCGCTGCCGTATATAATTATCTTATTAATTTCTTTGTATTTTCACATTTTCTTTTTTCTAACAAATTCAAATTTTACGAAATTCCCCCAGATTCATGAACATGCTTGAAAGGAAAGCATGGAATATGCGGTACTAACTTATGCCCAAATTTGCATAATTTTTTTTTATATGTTTTTTTTTAATCTTTCTGTTACTATGAAAACAATTAATATTTTCAAAGCTGAAATGGGGGGAATCTATACTTCTAACCTATTTAATTTTTATATGTGTCGAATGAGTACTTCTAAGCTCTTTAATTTTTATATGGGAAGAACCCCTACTTCTAAGGTCTTAAATTTTTATACGGGGAGAATCCCTACTTGTAAGCTCTTTTCTTTAATTTTTATATGCGGAGAATGACTACTTCTAAGCTTTTTAATTTTTATACGGGAAGGAATCCCTACTTCTAAGCTCTTTAATTTTTATATTCTATCTTGTCGCACGTGGTTTCTCTTATAATTAAAAAAAAAACTAAAAACGAATTCGAAATCTTCATTTGATATTTTTGAAGGAGCTTTAGATGAATTTTCTGAAGGGATTTAGGTAAAAGAAAAGCAAGTGGCGATCCATAAGATACACATGTTTCAGATTCTTTTCCCGTCCTCATTTGGAGTTCTTGAAATTAATTCATTTTCATTCTAGATCTAATTGTGCTATTGATTGACTTACGTATGATACTGAATGCCTGTGAAGAACTTTTGTAATTCTTTTTTATAAGCGTTCATTTATTCCATATTTATGATTTGATTGAAATGCTGTTGTATGCACACATGTGAGTGCACTTATGATCACCTAACTGTGACTACTTTCTCATTATGACAGCTATTGTTGTAGATAAGATTGCTACCACTGCGATTATCCGCGTATGCTACGACTTAAAATCTCAATGTTTATATATAAAACCCGAACTTGATGTTTGAATGAACCGATTTATGTATTATATATATATGTAATATCATATAATTCATTATTCATATTATGTATCTCATGTAACTCATTTTCTGTTTTTCACACTAACACGAATTTTCATTAATTATTTTATTAATTTCTTCAATTGATGACATTTTGCTGTTCAGTACAACAATACGACATTGACGTTTTAAAAGCTTATTTACATTATTCATCAAATTTAATAAGAAGATATTTTTTTTTTATTTTTTCCTAGAAGTTTTGTAACATCTCTGCTTTATTTTTTAAGTAGAAATATGTTTCTTGTTTGGGAAGTAATGAAGAGGAGGTTTTGTTTGATATAAAACTATTTGAAAGGATCCATTCACAACTAGACAATCCTATGATAAAAGAATTTTAAATACTTCTAAATACGATTATAGGGAAATGTGTCATTGTGGCGTCTATCTAATTTCTTCTTTGAGTTTATTAAATCTTTGTGGTATTGTGTGTACATTTTACGTTTAAAGCAACCCCCTATAAAGAAGATCGTTGCTGTCAATTTTCCTTCTTACTACATTACCCGAGCATCACATTTGTTTTTTTTTTTTTTTTAAGTGATTATATACTGACAGTTTAGTAAAATGTGCTGCCTCTCCGATACCCAGCTAGAGCATAATCGATTTGATATAAGCTCACGTTATTGGATTGAAATTTGAAATGCAGATCCGTTTTGATGCAATCATTCAGACTCGAGCAAGGTTTATAAAATAATTAAACGAATTTATTATACAACAAGAACTAAAATATATCGTAAAATCAGTTCGAACCCCATTATCTCAATCATGGTTATCTGATGAGCATTTACACGTCAAATGATCGATTAATATCTCAGAAAGCATCCAAGCTGTTACTCCAGATATTTAAAAATGTTCTATTTGTTTTTTCAAATTGTCTCAGGCAGATGGACCAGGCGCTTAGTTACTACATCCTATTATCTATGAAGAGAACAAATAGATGATCATTGCTCGGACATACAAGGCGAAATGCTTGAATTCGAACTTTTCATCTGAACTCTAATTGAAAATCCTCTATTGATTGAAAAATATTCCTTGAGGCGGGGGGGATACGTCAAGCTAAAGATAAGTCCATACACTTTAAGCAAAAAAAAAAAAAAAAAAAAATAAGCAAAGTAAGAAATAAGGACTTCAAGGACTAAGCAGCTCGAAAGAAAACTCACTGCTAATGCCGTTAGACCTCCCGGTTTTAATATCGTTCAAATGATATCATAGTGACTCCAGTACACAGTAGTTTTAAAGTCTCTCTAATGTAAATAATAATTACAAGGTTCAATGATGTCGCGGTTTCAACATTATTTATATGTAAGACAGAGACTAAATTCTTAAGCATATATATATATATATATATATATATATATGTATGTTTACATATACGCATATGTATATACACAACCATTTTTAAAGCAAATCATCATAAATCACCGGATGCAATGTTTCACAAGGCAATTGCTATCTGCGGGAAATAATAAACTGAGTCTTCAAAAAAAAAAACTGGAACTAAAACAAATGAGTTTCAGCGGCAATTTTAACGACTACAATTGCTATTGTGAAACTCAAGAACTTTTTCATTCGCACATGTGTGCCCTTTTTATGTACATACACGAACTACACAAGCATATAAACATATCTATTTTTCAATAAATGACGTTACGCTATGATAATGTCGCAAAGAAAATGCACTCATATTCACCATTTTTACGCACAAGCAAACGTACTGAATGCTAAGGCTTCTGAATATGTTTGATCTTTCTTCCTATGTTGTATACCCGTCGCGTTGTATTTGCTATACAAGTTTGCGTACGCATACACAATAACATGGAAGAAATTGCTTATATACGTCTCATTGCTAACAACGCATATGATCTACTAACGATCAGTATGATGATCAATAATTCGTGGGACTTGGTAGATGTTGTCTGTAACGGAAAATCCATGGGACTTAGTAAATGTTGTCTGTAACAGAAAATCCATATAATTTTTATGAAGTGTTAAGCCTCAAACACTACGATTATCAAAATTTACGGTGATTTTGACCATTTCACTGGTTTCATTAAACTTACTTTTGTCATTTTGAAAGCATTGAAAAATTCGTATGTCGCGCATTAATTAAACATTGCTTTTTAATAGGAAAAATCACATTCAATCTCAGTATTGACTTGGAAAGGGCTATTGTGAATCCTTCCTCGTGGAAAGCAAATATTTGTTGGTGATTTTGTGAGATGACGGACACGTATGAAGACCTTCGGTCTGCGAGACGCTGTCGGCGCGCAAAGGAGATGGTTGTATCAGGAAATATTAGAAAAATGCTGGAAATTGTCCTCGATTATCATAAAATGAATTTGCCATCCGAAAGATATCAAAAGACAGAATATTTTCTATTTAACATGAAAGTTTCTACAAGTGAAGTCTGTTTCCCAAATAGCGATCGTGTTAGCTGAGGAACGAACTAAACAGCCACCGCAACTTCTCTAACCACTGAATGACATGAAAATTGCATGAACCAATTGTGCAAATTTTTGCACTTCCCATCCCATTCTGGAAATTTGATCCGTAGCGAGTGTTTGTTTGCAAGCAAAGTCCAGGAAAACAAATCGATCAAATGATGAGATCGTTGCGAAACCTAAAGTACATTTTGATGGTCATAACAAATATTAGAGAAGCCCTCACTCTTAAAAGAGATCAGGTTGATGAACAAATTAGAGTGTTCTTTATTTAGTCCCGGAAATTATTGACCAGTCTATTACATGTTTCACTAAATAGAGGTAAGAGATATATACTAAAATTATTAAACATTTGATACAAAAAAAATTAAATCAATTATATTATTTTTATTTACTTTTGGATTCGAAGAAGGAATAAAATACATTACGAAAGCAAATGAACTTCTCTTGGCATAAAACAGTCATTTGTGAGATCTTTAGATCTCTTCATGCAATTTATTTCCAAGATATATAAGAAGAAGATGCTATACTTTTTCGCACTACTGTCGATCATTATCTATATACATATCCTAATATGTATGTATGTATTATGTACATCTTGCTATTGTCTCTTGTAGCCAATATAATAAGAAAGAATTTATTTGCTTTTTTTTTTGCTTTTTTGTCGATAGTTAGTAAATTTGTGTTCGCTTTTTTTTTCTTTTTCTTGTGTAAACTTGTATTGCGGGCGTATCCCAAAATTCTTTGTCTGGAATTTTTGTTGTTGTTGATATGTATTCTTATACGTACACTTTTTTTGTCTTGCTTGAATTAATTCAATCTAAAATGGCGAGTTGTCGAAACAAAAATTTTGAATTTAAAATTGAAATGAAGTAAACTCTTTTGATTTGGTTTATAGAATCTTTTGAGAATTAGGAAGATTTCTTTTATTATTATATTATATCTTTGTAATTATTGAATTTCTTTTTTTTTTTTACTTCGATTTATTATTTACTAAAGTGAAAAACAATTTCGCTTCATTATTATTTATGCACATACATATATGCATTTAAAAAAAAGTTTTCTATGCTTGAAATAAATACGCATATTCAATATGTATATAATCGAGTCTGAGATTTTTTTAAGATTAATTGGAAAGTTTAACAAGTACGTAATACATTAAGGCTTGAAATTGAGGCAAACTTATCGACGGCTCCCATTTAATATTGATTGGTTTGAGTGTCGCTTTCCATTCTCCAAACACCAAATAAATAGCTGAGCTTTTCTGGTGGAATGATTGGCGCACATGCTGCTCGTCGTAAACTTTTTAGATCCGGTTCAGCGTCTTGTAGTATTGATGTAGCACCTATCGCGAAATTTTCTCCTTCATTTAAATTGGCGTCAACGGCCTTTAAGAGACCAATTTCACTCCTTGACAATATGCGACACAAGAAATCAATATATCTGCATTACAAAAACAAAAAAAAAAAGGCGTATGTGAACATATATTTGTATTTTTAGATTTTTATGTATTTGGGCATAAATAACTAGAGTTTGATCTACCTTTGATCTGATCTTAACTAACGAATTCAATTACAATTATATACAAGCACGCAAAATATAATTTTTGCATCTTCTAAGGATGAAAAGTAAGAAAACTCGCCTTATGTGTATTTTGCACTCGTCTCCCTAGAAAAATTGCCACATTTCCTAAACCAATTGCTAAGTATCATTCTAACTGCGGGTAAATCATTTTGTCGTAATAGTCTTGGAAAATATTCGTATCATGATTTGGATTGATATATTTAATATAAGTTCTAAATTAGACAAATCACGCTTATTGTCAGGCTTGATCTGTAGTCAATAAGTAAAGTCGATATTTAGCTTTTTATTTCGAACTTTGCAATCGCAAACGTATCAGACTTGTCAGAACGACAGACAGACAATAGGATGGATGGATGGATGGAGGGATGAATGGATGGATGGCTGGATGGATGGATGGATGGATGGATGAATGGATGAATGAATGGATGGATGGATGGATGGATGGCTGGATGAATGGATGGATAGATGGATGGATGGATGGATGAATGGATGGATGGATGGATGGATGGATGGATGGATGGATGGATGGATGGATGGATGGATGGATGGATGGATGAATGAATAGATTGATCTCATTAAATCGGGTGGCAACTTACACTAATGAAAGGCAAAAATATGCTTAAATATGTAGAAGCGGAACAGCAACTCCAAAAAATGCAAGTAATTCCAATTTAATTGGAAAAGACGTTTTTCAAAATTTATGCATTTTAAATTATGTATTTAAAATCGAAGAACAAATTTAGCGCATACAGTGCCAAAGTTATGTACTTTGTACCTTAATCATATGAAGCTTGTAAGAGAGCAGAGGAACGTGCTTCCAGCCGTAGTATTCTAAGCATCGTATTTAATTAAATTATTTAGAACTATCATCGAACAATAAAGGTAAATGATCGTCTCTTTTCTCTATAAGGAATTACATCAATTCTTTTCAAAAGTTTTTCTCTGGATTTCCCTAAGTAAGACTTTCCCTTTAAGCTTATAAATTAAGGTAACATTACAACATACATTTGTTTAACATTTGCGTCTTCAGTCCAATTACGATCTTAAACGTTTATCAACAACTTTAAATTTAGTGTGAAATTTTTCTTTTTTTTTTTTTTATCCGTTTTTCAAATTGTAAAGAAGTCCAGTTCTAAAGCGCGCTCAAATTCGTTATTACCCGGTACTAATCCGTTTCCCATTATCATTTTCTTCTTAGCTGCTTTCCTACAATTTGTTGAAAATGAAATTGAGAAATTGACAGACAATCTTGAAAAAAAAATTAAAAAGGGGTACTGACTTTAAAGCTAAAAGCAATTCCTCCTTTACCAACACTTCTTCAATCTTAACTAAAAAAAAAATTGAACGTAATAATTAAGCAAATATATTCGTAATTAATTCAATCCTAGGCTTTAAGGTTTTTAAGATCAGTTCAGATCAACTATATACAATCATTATTCTGATGATCCTTAAATACGATACGGTTGCTATATATAAGATGATAAAACCTATGATCTATTAAGTGTTCGGTACACTGAAACTCTACAAGATCAGACACGTAGTAGCACCATAGAAAGATCAATACACCGATTATGGGGTTCTAATATTGTCAATTTTCAAAGTTTGTCTAATTGAAGATATTTATCATCATTTTTATTTTCGTCAAGAAACTTTATAATACTTGATATTTGGTAGAGCCTTCTAAAGGTCTCCGAAATTAACTAACAATAAGAATAAGTATTCTACAAGGTAGTGGGATGTTAGGTTCTTCTGAAGAATATGTATTACCAATTTTTATGTTTATCTATAAATTATAAGCTAATAATTGCCCAAAAGATGTCGGTCGTTTATTCAATCGTGATCCTTTTTAAGGTTAAATGTCGTCTTTTGATAAAATTGCGGCAAAATCAACATACGTTGTTGATGCCATCCCCGAGGCATGTAAAGGAATTTTATGTACATTCATATAGTAAATATTAACACGTTTCCGATACATTTAGCCCTATAAAATAAGCTTAAAACCCGAAATAGCTAAAGTGCCAACATGACGAGTTAAAGTGCAGTCAAAATTAATATCGACACGATTTACTATCTAAAAAATATGTTTTGTAAAAATTGTTTTCAAAAACTTACTAAAATATATGAAATTAACAAAACACTTAGCAGTTTTACATAAATGATACATATATGAAATCATATATCCGAAAGTCTTCATTGATTTTCTAAATATTCGTGTTTTACCTATATATTGCGTTTTTCTAAAGACGAGTGTAAAATTTGAAAATAGAAATGAAGAAATGTATTGAATACCGCGTTCCTGACCACGCGTAATAGTCACATTGGTTCCTTGGATTGGACTAATTTCTAGTCAAAGTATCAAAACTTCATTAGCTTTTTATTATCCACTTAACTACAATAATTTGGACGAACCCAAAAAACATTGGGTTTTTTAAGGTCCTAACTGATGTAGACTAATCCCGACTGAATGTAGATTTTATAAGACTTTTCGCAACAAACACTTCAGTTTTAATATCTGACGCGAATACCAAAAATAACCGCTTTTTTATGATTAAAATATATTTAATTGCATTTAATATTATATATAGCGGCCTAATAACCAGTTAAAAATCTGATCAAATGAAACGTGATTTGCTACGAGTACAAAAAGTTGAAGTGCTTTTCTTAGTTTATGTTCCATATTCTAGGAAGTTTTCTCTTCTCTCTTTGGTTGTTTCCTCGCCATGTCTTCACGTAGGTTTTAAGTAGATGTAAGATCGGTAAAGATCCGTATGGAACATTACATTAAGATCCTGTATAGACAACACTTTGTTATTCACTGTTTTTTTTTATTTATTTTATAATGGAATCGTTTAAGATTGACATCACTTTTTCATTACTGTTATCAAATCACACTTCGAAACACTTTCTGCAATTTTGGAGGTAACACTTTTTGTTCGCAAATAGCTTTCCGAAGTTTATAAATCATTTTTAGTCTTATAAAAAAAAATTAATTTTATATTCGTTTGCTGGTTTTATTTGATTTCAAAGCATTGAAAAACTAAATTGATTATCGGGAACAAGTTTTTGGTCTGCGAATGTTTGTTCAACTTAACTCATTAAAACAATTATACGCGTATATAAATTTCGGACCTACCGTTTTGCTAATTTTAGAGTTTCTATTTTACTCAGCTTATCGGATGGCACAGTGGGAATGACTTGTTGCAAAGCTTTGAATGCATCATTTAAGCTTTGGGTTCGTTGACGTTCCCGGACATTTGCCATTAAACGTTGATTTTGAAAATCATCACCATCTTCAATTTTATGAGTTTTCCGCTTTGCACGCTTTCGTGGCTTACGAAATGCTTTCAGGGGATAATTATTTTCATAACCATCCCTAACGTTTGCTTCATCCACATGGCTACCGCTGAAACTTCTTGACTGACGACCATATTCTGCGTCATCACGATCCGAACTGGAGTAATTGCTGTCATTGAATGAATTAGTTGTTTCAAATTGATCAAATGCAGACAAAATTGTGTCTTTATGGGAATGTGTGGAACTACTTTCGTTAGATGGATGAAGATTATTTAGACTACTGTTGTTAGATGGCTGATGTTGTATTTGTTGAAAGTTGCACTTCAAATCTTGACTGTTTTCATTAATCTCTTCATTTGGAATACTGAATTGTGGTCCGGTTGCATTATTAGTGAGAACATCTACTTTAGATGGTTTTACTTCAATAACAGTAGTTGGTATATATTCTGTAAAAAACTTATGATTTTGACTGTAGTGCTGCTGCTGCTGCTGTTGGTGGTGATAGTGTGTGACTTGCAACGGTAGCACAGACTTTTTGTTTTCTTGCAAAAATTCATGGCCACCGTAATCTAAATCTCTTCCACGTTTCACATTTCTATTGACGTGACACAGATGAGGTTGATAATTACAATTATTATTAAGCTCCTCTGGTAACATGTTGCCAACTATCCCAACGGGTGAAGAAATGTTTTGATTATTTGTTGTTGAAGCAGTACTGTTGTTACTGGCGCTAAGTTCATTTGTTATATTATAATCTGAATCGATTTTTTCACCGACAACGTTATAGGAAATGTAAATAGCATCAGCCGACATTTGCTGTCGCGCTATGTTAAGATGTGTTGGTTGTTGATGATGCTGGCGTAGAAGCTGACATTGAGGCGAATGCGATTGTTGCGGGGAGGCGCCGTAAGAATCCTGTAGATCGTTATTCTGTTCAGAAGGCAGACATGATCGCATATCCGAATGAATTAGTCTATCAACATTGTGCTGCAAATCCATTATGTTCGATAAAGGTTTATTACTGATATCAAGAATCACTTTTGGCGATGCCGACCGCGATGACATTGTATGGCAGAAAAAATGTTTTTATTTAGAATATATTCGAATAGAATATTATCTCAAAGGTAAATATATCTCTGACAGGACGCAAGCACTAACCGATTACAAGTACATATAGAAATCAACTGAATTTTAATATAAATATAAAAAGCAAAATGTGCAAAAGAACCGAACTTGTTCACTATTCGTTCATCGTACATCTCTGAAAATATTTTTCTCTCTTTCCGTTCATCGTTAGCGGTGATCTTAATACATTTTCTGCACTTCAATAGAGTGAGACAAGTGTATAAACCAAGAACAAAAACACTAATATATAGTGAAGACCATTATTATGCATCTGTGTGCGCAAGAGACACCTTGTGTTCCGCATACGCACACACTTACATTGAGGAAAAATTAATTTAATTTAATGAGAAGAGAGAGCCATTGAGGGTAGCTGAGCGTTTACTTGTTACACACTCACAATTGGGTAATATATAGGGTTGGTTTCTTTATTGCATGATGACTTGATGTGTGTTTGTGTGTACAAACAGTTTGACGTAAATGGAAGTAAATGAAAGTAAATGGCAGTTCTCAATGAAAAATGTTACTCCATTGATCTTCGCTTGATGGTTTTAGTGAGGTATGTGTACATTTTGCATTTTATCGGAGAGCACAATACGAGCTACGAAGAACCCTAAAGAACCCTATAAATTCGTTTTATGAAGCAGAGCTAAAAATGGCACATGAATGAAAGATAAAATTAAATTAAAAAGACCACACTTGATTGCAGAAGTGCAGTTGCATTTAGCCCGCTAAATATTTCTTCTTTTTATCTCATGTCAGATTGACTTTGAAAGAAATTTATATCACAGTTCGTAGATTGATCTGTAATTAACATCAAATTGAAAACTAGAAATTTAAAATTTATTCGATTTAAGTAACAACAATTCTCGCGTGTGCTCTTACGCAAACTTCTGAGATATGAATATACACATCAGGGTCTCACAAGTCACACGTATCGAGCAGCGAACACCTGCCTGCACGTCTACTTATAAACCGTCTTTATTACTTAAGCATTTTGAGTAGAATATCAGAAGTAATTTCATATTTTACTCACGACAGCTAATGTTTAAATATCGCTCAACTGGTGGGTATTCAATACTCTGTTTGACTCCATATATATTTTGAATGTGCAGTAATTATGTAGATCACCACTATCCTTTTCAAGATACTCTTCCTGTCAGTTGTGTAGATGTCTTATAATTCGGATATGAAATAACGGCAGCAATAATTCGCAAGACAAGAAAAGAAAAAGAATTAATCGTTAAAAAGTTTGGACTGAGCATTATCTTTCATTTGCTTCCATTGTGCAGGAAACGATATGATACGATATAATTTAATTCGAATCGGAGGCTCACAGTTATTCATACAATTAAATTCGTTTCATTTTCTGCTTAGATGCGGTTGCTATAGAAACCTCCTACGAACATCGCGATCACTTCTAATTGTTCTTCTTATTTTGAATTGAAATCAAAACAAGGATCATAAATACATACAATATAATACAACGTAAATACATAAGTAGTTAGCAGACGCAAAATATTTTTAAATATTTCAAATATTTATTTACACGAGGATTTTAATTTAATTTAATTCTTAATTTAATTCTTAAGGCAGATTTTAAATTTTTGGTAAATTGAGGAGCTCGTCGTTTAAAAAAGTGGAAGAAAAGATATTTAAAAAAATTAAAAAAAAAAAAACAAATCTTGCAGGACTTTAAATCTAGTGCTAATGTGGGGGCTTTTATTAAGTTAA